>JAODAG010342065.1:6450-20785 GCA_027574785.1 Orphnurgus asper
AGACTATAGTATCTACTTATACATATACTATTTGAAGTGGTCTTACATGAAGTACATCTCAAATATAGGATACAGACATGAGTATGTGTAATAGTTAGGGTGTAGGCTCATATCTACATTCACAAGGGTGTAGGCTGGTATCTTCATACACTATTTGAAGTGGTCTTACATGAAGTTACATAACTCAAATATAGGATACATACATGAGTATGTAGAAGTTAAGGCAGAGGCTAGTATCTACATACACTGTATTTGAGGTTGTCTTACACATTAGGACTCAGGACAAAGGAATTCAAGTCCTCGGTAGACTATTGTTATTTGTATTGTTAAGGTTGGTGTTAGTGAATTATTAATGATGAATTTTACAAATGCACATCTGCATATGTATGAATGTGATGCCTTCTCTTGCAAACATAAGAACTCCAAAAGTGCAGTTTGATAGAACTTCATTTTTGTTATGTAGGACCACAATTAGTGATTACAATAAACCTATAGTTCTTGGTGGAGATCAAAGGTCAACAGAGGTCAAAATCTGAAAATCTTGTACACATAACTTTCATATGTACAGCTTGATGAAACCTCATATACGGTTTGTTGGTCCACCATGTTGAGTACAAGCACCTTTCGGTGGAGGTCAGAGTCCATTTGAGGTCAACAGAGGGCGAAGTTGTAGATCAATGTTCATGACTACATTAGAGGTCACACTTAAATCCATGGGCACGGATAGAGCATATGAACCCTTCAAGGTTTCATGTTGGATCATGTGCCTTACCCATACTTACATGTCCAAAGGGGGGGGGGGAGTCATCCGTCGACTATTCACCTCTTAACATGTACTAGGCAACTGTCAAGTTTAAGGAAACTGATGATAAAGTCTTTTTTGACTGAACACTGTAAGATGATGGTCAAAGAACACTTACATATGTTGCCTTCACACTGTTACAGGCACTGCCATTACAGTCACACTGTTACATTGAAGTTCCTGTACGGGGCAGGGAATCGCTAAACCAATCGGCTTTCAGGTTACTTTGATCTTGTCGGGTCAACTGTCAGGAAAGTAGTTCTCAGAGAAATATTGCGATTTGAATTCTCGAATATTCATGAGGAATGTATTCCCGACAGGCTGGTAAATGGCAATTTCACACTAACAATATTAGTGGGCCAGTCTCCATTCAGTACCCTGTTACGTTGTCAGCCTGAGACAAATGCGTGCAAAATAAAGAACACTGCTACAAAGACTTGTCGATTATGGATAGAAACTTTCCTATAATTTCACTTCTCTGTTAATCAACTATTGAGGAATGTATTCCCGACAGGCTGGTAAATGGCAATTTCACACTAACAATTTTAGTGTGGTCTCCATTCAGTATCCAACGACCTTCAATGCAATTGTAACATTCCACCCTCTCTGTTGGTGGGAGATATACCTGGTAGTTCCATATGGCGATACCCGTCAACTAATTGCTGGGGTGTCATCCTGATCGACTCTGTCACTGATGGACGATATCACTCCGGCGTAGGCCTACATATATTTTCATTAAGCCTACGACCCTGTGTTGCCTTTATTTACTTCAGATTTTGTGGTGGATGCTACTCGTAAGGGGAATAAGATCCGTTTTGCAAACCATTCGGTCAACCCAAATTGCCAAGCCAAAGGTAAGCTTCTCAAAGATGGCGTACAAACGTTAGCAAAGTGTTATAAAATTATAATGAATTGTACGTTTGCAGATTTGCCGTTAATTCGGATATGCCAGAGCGATTAAAGCGAGCTCAGCATTTGAGATGAGCCTGGTCCTTCGGCGTACCGGCCTATAGCACTAGACCTTCAGTTATCACACCGTGAACTCTGCCATTGGCTATAGGGGCCCTGTCGCCAAGTCCACGCTACCCCATGTGCGTAAAGTTACACACATTGTTTTATACAGTTTTAGGGAAGTTACCTTCGCGAAAGAACAATATTTTTTGGCTGTCTCTTCCCAACTTGGGAACACTTGGCATTTTGTTGTAAAGCAACTGGTCGAACTGACCCATATGGCTACAAACTCGAAGTAGCCGTAAGCATTGACCCAATCCTCCTTCCTTGATGGTGCCCTTCCCTTTTCAGTGATGATGGTGAACGGTGACCACCGGATTGGTATCTTTGCCAAGAGGAGCATACAGGAAGGGGAAGAGCTCTTCTTTGATTACAGGTAAGATGTTTTCTGAAATGTTTAATTAATCATAATGAGGATATTTAATCTTAAACGACTTCCAGAAACATGGGACAATTAGATGCAGTACGTGGGCATATACTTTCATTGATAGATGATGCTCCCAGATGTCCAGGGGTGTACATGAGATAAAGTCATAGAAACTATTTGAAGAGACTTTTCTTAGATTACCTCCTACAGTAACCAATACATCAGAACCTGCTCACTGTATGTTTTTTATTTGCTGGGGGAGGATACATCAGGAGAAACTGCTCATTATATGTTTGTTATTTGCTGGGGAGGATACATCAGGAGAACCTGCTCATTATGTTTGTTATTTGCTGGGGGAGGATACATCAGGAGAACCTGCACATTGTATGTTTTATATTTGCTGGGGAGGATACATCAGGAAAACCTGCTCACTGTATGTTTTATATTTGCTGGGGAGGATACATCAGGAGAACCTGCTCACTGTATGTTTTTTATTTGCTGGAGGAGGATACATCAGGAGAACCTGCTCATTGTATGTTTTTTATTTCCTGGGGGAGAATACATCAGGAAAACCTGCTCATTGTATATTTTTTATTTGCTGGGGGAGGATACATCAGGAGAACCTGCTCATTGTATGTTTTGTTTTACTTGTTGGGGGAGGATACATCAGGAGAACCTGCTCACTGTATGTTTTGTTTTTGCTAGGGGAAGTGGAACCCCATGTGATTTGCTGCATTCAAGAGTGTTCCTTTAATTGAAAAAAATCTCCTGAAATTGATCTTGTTTTGGTAAATCCAGGTATCTCCTGAAATTTATTGCTGTATTCCAAGGTAGCTTCTCTCGGTAAATTCAGATATCTCATGCAATATATTCCAAGGTAGCTTGTCTCGGTAAATCCAGATATCTCCTGGAAGTGATTATTGCACTCTCCATCTCTCGACAGATACGGTCCCACAGATGCACTGAAATACGTCGGAATCGAGAGGGAAATGGACGTCCCGTACATCGCTGGGAAGTAAAACCACGCCACCCTTAAATCTTTCTACCTACCTTCTATGCACCAGCGTATTGACCAATGGTTTCATAAAGAGACCGACACGATATATATAGATAGATCTTTATGCAATCACTCTAGGCAGGGAGGGGAATGGCTTTTAAATGGCCTTAGTTTCTGTCAGTCACGCACCAACTGCAACGGGTAAAGAATTGCTGTAATTGTGCAAGGTTAGTAAGATCCCTTGCAAATTATTAGAGAAGATTATTGTCCAAGCAAGTTGACCCAGTTAGCATCCAGAGAACACCGGTCTTTAAAAACAAATGCAAGAAACTTTTAAAGGACTCCAGAACTGTACTATCACGGAAATGTTATGTAGGAGAATAATACTATTTTTAAAGTGTTCCAGCAATACTACTATTTTTAAAGTGTTCCAGCAATACTACTATTTTTAAACTGTTCCTGACTTGACTTTTTTTATTTATTTGCCACTTCCTTTGGAAGCGTTTCTTTCCACACCTTACGATAATGTGACGTCCATGTGTGCGTGTGCAACTAAAATTTGACATTTTTGTTAAAACATTTCATGTAAGGATAAACTTTGAAATGAATGTCATTAAGGCCAAATGGGAGGGGTAGAGATTTCCATTTTGAGTAATTAGAAAGCGATTTCTGCTGCCTGAAACTAATATGTAGCAAACGACAGGAGAGTGGTGGTGCCAGATCCTAATCCAATTTCAGCATTAACAGTGAAAATTCCACTTGAGAAGAATGATAGAAATACTTCTCTTCTTGGCAGAACTGGGTGGGGCAGTGGAGATCTGTTATCTATGACAAATATTGCAATATATTAATGGATCAGTTGCCATTGACATAAAAATATCAAACATAGCTATGATCGGCTATCGCCTCCTTTTTTAGCTATGATTGACTGTCCCTGCTTTCTTAGATATCCCTCCTTTCTTAGCTATGATTGGCCATGATCAAACTGCATCGAGTGAGGTTCCCCTTGCAGATTTATTGTTATGATTGTCTGGGTGTCTTCTTTCTAAGCAAACCTCATCATACTACTACAGTGCAAGCAAACTAATTTCACATTTCAAGAGTATTCTGTTATCCTCTACCACCCCCACACCACATAGATCTCAAAGTCTGGAGCAACCGGAAGAGATATGTTGTTTGCTATCAAATGCAAGTTATCCATCCTGTCAAATTGGGATGCATCAGACCAATAAACATGAAACAAGGAGAATGCCTCTGCCATTTTTTGTTGTTAAATCACAAATGTGTGTATTGTTTGATCCATTGTATATCACAGATTTCAGGCTCACAATCCAACCTGGTGTCATTAGCCTCTTCACAGACCACCCCTATGCTATAGCATGTAAAGACTTCTGTAGACACTTGCCTAAAGTTCTCTCCACCAAAGACAAATTAGGATTATTTGAATTCCAACATACCATATATATGAAGTTGACCAAGCTGTAACTTTTAGACATTGACCTCATAGGATTATTTACTTGCTTAAGGTCAACTTACATACCAAACACACAATGTTTGCCAAAGCTTTTGAATGACCTAATATTACCTTTGACCTCCACCAAAAGCAATATGGCATTTTGTACTTGCTAAGCTGTGGTTTTGGAGTTGGTCTGAAAACCTTTCAAACTCCAAAACCAGTTCACTTCAAATGACCTTTTACCACCGTTGTTATTCCACCAGTGTAACCCGAACTGTATTTTCGAAGTTGTCCAGTTGACCAAGTTTGAAAACCGCAGCTGATCTTGCTCTCCCAACAAAAACAGTACGGTTCTTGTATTCGCTACCATGAACCTACAAACTTAAATATGTGAAGTTTGCCAAAGCTGTACTTTCGAATTAGTGTTCACAAGCCAAAGGACACGCACACACGCATGCAAACCTAAGAGCGCATAGATTCCTCGAACCTCCCCTTTTGTCAAGTAGTCAACCAGAAATGAAACCTTTAGTGGTGCCAATGCAACAAAAATTGGAGAGAGTTGGACATGCAGTTGCAAAATGGTTCGTGAAAACCATTCACTCATGATACAAAGTCTGAAGATGATCAGTTGCTAGGTTTGCTAAGTTTACAATTCCTGATTAACACCAAAATCATGACCAGTGTGCTCAAATTATGTTTTAGTAGCTATGAGATTAAATTTTTAGTGATATGAACCACAAGTATTAAGCTGTTAATATTGAACAAACGGTTGTGAAGATATTGACAATTTAAGAATTTACATTTAAGCCCCATCCACTGGCAGTATCTATCGGCATCCATCCAACACTGTTATTGCATTATCATGTATACAACTTATTTTCAGCAACTTAGTATTCAGCCCTGCCCCCCCCCCCCCAACTCATGAACAGTAAGAAGATAACATATCATCGTGATATGAAACCATAGCTACTAGATGAACCCAGTTCCAATTTGTGTTTATCAATAATTAAATAATGATTCCCTCCACAACTGATGGTGATGGAGTTGAGGGTCAAGGGTCACACACAGCCCATGTAGAAAGAAAATTAGGAATGGAAGTGAAATGAATATTTAACATTTCCTGCTCCCTTGAGATTTGCTTTCAATTGAATTTGTAAAAATTGCATAAATATTTAATTTTCAGGTGTATGTTGGGAAGAGGCTTTACCCATATTTAATAAATGGATGGATATTGATTGGTGGTGCTGCTGCTGAAATGAAGTCTGCTTTGCTTCAAATTTCTTTCAGAAAGAGTTGATACTGGGTAAACATTTCAGGTTAGTTATTCATGAAAAAAAATATAGAATTCTGCTACAAATTACCAAGTTCTCTTTGTTCAGTTGCAAATGAAAAAAAATCCAGATGCATTTCTACAAAATAAGATTTCATAAATGTTTCAATTGTAATGATAGCATTTGCACAGTATGACTGACATCTTAGTTCATTTTTATAGGGGTGCATGGTGCAATTAACCCATGTCTTTAATTTATACGTTTTCATTTAAAGACTTCATCCTCACAAATCAATTAATTAGTACAATAGCATGAAAGGCGTGCACTGACTCGAGTCCATCAGACCAACAAAGTATGGAGGGCTAATCTAGAAGGAATCGGTGGAATTAGTTCCTGGATTGACGAGTCTAAAAATTGTCACTCCCAACAAATTTCTAACATGATCTTAAAGGTCCATATGGAATGAAGATTATCTTAGCATGATATGGTGCCACCTGAAGTAGCCTAGTTCAAACATCTTATGTGCACTGCATGTGCACCACATGTACATATACATTGTGTAAAAACGTGCCACATTAATGCACAATGCTAGGATAAACGTCGGTCACCTGCAATGGTTGTCAACGAATTATAGTCTAAAGTACTGACAGTTTTTGATGACCACAAGAACAACTTTGGAATAAAAAAAAAAATTAAATTTCTAAATTGGTAAACTCGCCAATTATATACTACAACGATTGACTAATGCATGTTCATGAACGATGTAAATTTAGTGCTTCCTGAACAGGCAGCTGCCTTGAACAGGTTCCTAGCGTTTATGTTACGTTTACACAAAACTAGGCCCTTCTTTCCACTATGCAAGCAAATCCAAAATAAGGACATTTACAAAGAAAATGGAAATAAAATCATGATCCCCCAACATTTAATTACGTTGGTTTCGATCTGGGCAAATGCAATCCAAAACATTGTTACGTAAAATCACGTTATTAAATTTTTCCCTTCGAGAATTGGATCAAAATCGTCAACTCGATTGATGTTCGCGAGTCTTCTTCGTACAACGTTTTGTTCAAGAATAGGATTTCTTCCAAAGACTTCTACGACGGTCGACCTCTTTCGCATGTCTTGCACTTCAATTTTTATTTCCTACTAACTGCTACCCCGTGTGAAGTATTGCTACCCGTGTGTGAAGTATTGCTACCCGATGTTGAACACTGCAGTTGAACAATACCACCGCAAAACAGGTGGTCTTACTCAAGACTACACAGTCACAAGATAAAAAAGTACAGTTAAACAAACATGGAGTTAGACCAACAGGAATCCCGGACTAACGGTATAAATGTAACCAAAGCTACCCGTAGCAACTTGCTCCTGAAGCTATTATTACCGTCGTCGTCACGGGGGATTGCTCTTTGCAAGCAGTACAGAGATGTGACATCACACTGGTTTTGACAACAAGATCACTATAAATGATGAGTTTCAAACTGGCACTGAACCTACCGAGTGTTTTCATCAAGGTTCGTCGCCTCGTTTTCACCCAGCAAATGAAACCATTCCTCGGAAAAGGGTTGCGTCACACGTTTATCGCGGGTTGTAGCTATATCCCAGAGGTTAATTTTGTTAGTATATTATATATACAGCATGAACATTTGTGACCGCGAGATAATCCGGTACAGTTAAAAGTGTAGGACATTTGTTATTCTCAAATTTAAATAATCAATGCTACTTCAATTAGTTTTTATAATAAATCAAGTAAAATTTAAACTAAAATTTGGTACACCTGTACCTTCACCTGCTTAGCCCCTCCCTCCTTCCACTCTTTCATTATCCCATATTATGTCAGAATTACTACTTACAGCTTGCATTGTTGACATTCACCCAAGTTTTATATATCATTTGTTTCATCACTCCCCTACTGCCCATCTCCCACCGGTTCCGTACCAAGTACGGAAGAAAGTCATGTCATGAACCTTTGAAGAATGTCCGCACACTTGATAAATCAGCTAGATGTTCATCTTGGCTCCTCCCCTTCATGAACAATAAAACAAAAATTAAATTTAGTTGCACAGCCTAAGCATGCATACTGCTATGCCTATCGACACCTTCAAACCAAGTGTGAAGAATGTAATAAGCCCCACCCGCTCATTAATATGCATTCTAGCTACACCCAAAACAATAGGGATGCTTCCGCTGACCACTGTATATACACCACGTTTGACATCAACCCCAGCATGCTTCAGTTGGAGTTATCGTATTTACGATACTCGAGCATCGGACAAATTCAAGCGCAGAACACTCAGATACACGTGCCAGCCGACTTGACGGCATCGGGTCGCGATTTCAAGACGCTTCGAAACCCGCTTCCCTCCATAGCCGAGGGATTCAAAAAAATATTTCCCAAGTTGTGTTGGTTTAATTCTTCCTGAAGACTTAATGATTAGGCACTCCAAACCCCACTTCTACAGGCAGTTATCGTGGAAATCTCCTCTCAGCATCCATACACAGGTGGCATATAAGGAGAGATATGCTGCAACGTTTGTTCTGTATTATCAAATCAATTAGGCATCACCGATCACCTGAGCTGTTCTTAGCCGTAACAGATATCGATGTCTAAGAGCAGTTGTTTTCCAGGTTGGCAAAGTTCATCAAGCCTTTGGCCATGCAAAAGAAAACATCTACAGAGGCTCAAGTATGAAGCTGAAGTCATTGTACTTTTCATCTTTGCAACGTGGGAATCTTGGGTCACCGTCTAAACCTTCATTCTTCGTGAAGCCTTTATTTACAGAGATAAAACCGTTTTATCCTTACTCCTGCTCCTGCTGCTGCTGCTGCTTCTTCTTCTTCTTTTTCTTCTTCTTTTCTGAGCTTGGCTGTCGAGAAATTAAACCGATCAACATTTTGAGCCAGGTTAAAGGTTTTGTGTTTGGGTAACACGACAAAGATATTCAAACTGCTGGAAATTTGCGTCTGATTTTTATTGCAGCAAATATTTAGGTCTGCAGAAGTTCATCAGGTCTGCGGTTATCTCTGAAGAGTTTTTTTTGCCAGACGCTCCATGCAATTGGTGTGACGTATGTAACTACAGCTTTGGTTGAACTTCATTCCTGGCACACCATAGACGGAGTACAAAAAAACCCCTCTAGTGTTTGGAACGTTGATGTCAACCGAGGTCACAGGTCAGTTGACGTCAACAGAGGTCATCAAAGGCTGAAAAACCGTGTAAGCACGATTACTCCAAGGCTACGGGCTTGGGCAAACTTCATATTTGGTTTCCACCTTAGTGAGGACAAGAACATTCCTGCTAACCTATATTCAAATATTTAGGCAATAGAATATGTTTTTACTACTGTGTACATGCTGGTACAAAGCATCCTAGGCCTAAGTTAACTCTTACTATATACTATATGATAGACCCCCATAGAAATGCAGAGAGAGCAGATAGGTGGTAGTCAAGAGGGTGTGTTTAGCTGTGAGGGTGTGTTTAGCTATTGGAACAGCTCTCCCTAAATATTCCTAACAAAAATGTAACCCATTTTGTAGAGTAATTATTAATTACAATGAAATATTATTCGATGCAGATAAATTAAACTGCAGTCCACACTGGTACATATGCTAAATACATGGTGTTAGCATGACTAGTTAAATAGTAGATATGGTGGGATTACTGATAACGACTCTACCAGTTAACTAGTATGTAAGGTGGGATTACAGACAAAGAACCAGCCAGTTAAATATTATGTATGGTGGGATTACAGATAAAAACCCAACCAGTCAAATAGTAGATATGGTGGGATTACAGATAAAGACCCGACCGGTCAAATAGTAGATATGGTGGGATTACAGATAAAGACCCGACTGGACAATTAGTAGATATGGTGGGATTACAGATAAAGACCCGACCGGTCGAATAGTAGATATGGTGGGATTACAGATAAAGACCCGACCGGTCAAATAGTAGATATGGTGGGATTACACATAGACCCGACCGGTCAAATAGTAGATATGGTGGGATTACACATAAAGACTAACAGTTAAGTCATATATATATGGTGGGATTACAGATAAAGACCTGACCAGTCAAATAGTAGATATGGTGGGATTACAGATAAAGACTCGACCCAGTCAAGTAGTAGGCATGGTGGGATTAAGGAGAGAGACCACCAGACCAACACTTACCGTCGTTGGTTCTTGCTTTGCTTCCACGTCGTCCCCTTCTTGCCCGGCATCCGTCTCACCGGTGGAGGCAACACGACCACCATCCACCTTGGATTTCTTTGGCGCTGCCGACCCGTCCCCGTCTTCCCCAAACTTCCTCTTCTTGCCGGCGGACGGGAGACTCGAGTCCATGGACGTGTCGTACTGGATGACCTCGCTCTTGTTGTGGTACTTGTCGAACTTCGCCCGGGACTTCCCGGAACCACTCACGCTCCTCGACTGGAGGTGAAGGGAACGGCTAAATGATCGAATGCGCTCGTCGAAAATTTGGCTCTGATACTTTGAACAAACCTCGAACCTTCGGGGGGGGTTTATTCATGCAACCATATGATTTACGACTGGTATAGTTTATTTCCAATATTGAAAAATAAGTATAATACTAGATGTACAATGTATGGACAATCAGCTAACCACATACTCCGGTACAATAGGTACTAATACACAAGGTGGAGACACTCTACGACCCCTTTAGGCATGGTATCAGTTGTGGTACCAATCGACTAACATCGCTGCCACACCACAGCTGAAGACAACCAGACTTAACAGGTTATCTACGGAAACCTTACGTGTTACGTAACGACATCTACCGACTCATATCACTGCACCAAGCCTGCAGCTAATCAGACAATCGGTTGCCTAAGTGATAAATATTTTCCAATTTTTTTTGTCATATTTAAAGCTTTTTTTGATGTGTTTGTAATCCTGCATATTAATAACTTGTTATTTAAATTTTAAACAGGGGTCATTTGCAAGGCTATTGCCAACACATACCAACTTATGGTAGCCATGAAACATGTTGTTCTGTAGCTGTAATGAGCTACTTTCAGCAATTTAGTATTAAGCCTCCCCCAATCGTGAATATTTAGGAGATGAAAACGGTAGCGAGATGAACATGTATCCAACATTTACGACTACCACCGTATCAAGTATGAAGCTAATCACACATACTATTGTAAATAATTAAATAGATATATGAACTTGTGTCGAGTCTGGCCCACATATTCATGATATTGGCACCAAACAAAAAATATGTTACCATCTACTCCTCACTATGGCCAAAAGTATGGTGGCCTTCGAACGTGTTATTCAGTTATTGAGTTTATGAGCTGTTTTCAGTAACTCACTCATGAATATTAATTTAAGATTGATATGAAAATTACCTAACATGTACCATACAAAGTATGGAGCTAATAATAGCAGATATCCACTCAAATTTTGGCACATTTACCTGTCAACTATATAAATAAAATTGATCTAAAATGCCATTGTTGAGTTTTAGTGTTAAACTTCGTTCACTCATGGATATTAATGAGGAAAGCTGAAAATCCCACCATGCCAAGCGTGAATGTTATGATAGGCCCCCAGCCGCTCAATAATTTTCATGACACGAGCACCAACAACCAATAAGACGCATCATCAATCATCGTCGTCATCATCAATGCATACACGTTTCGAAGCCTTCTGAGGTATCGCAACCAAACGAGGGTTTCTGAACTTCATCAGAAACCGAGTTTAATTTGGTTATTCTTGAAGGGTAAGAGAAATATACGGCCGGCCAACGGCGACTGCTTTTTTATTAAGGTAGACAATAGAGTATAGGGCGGTGGGCGAAAGGTGGTGGACTTACGCCGGATTCTTCGAGCTGCCTCAACCTCGCCTCCACTTTGGCCCTGGCCAGGAGGCCCACCTCGGCGCTGCTGTCCTCCCCCAGGGCGTCGTACCGGATGGCCAGGGCACACTTGGCAGCCAGCATCCTGGAGATCTGAGGACGTACAAAAATGAGAGGGAAGGGCTTTAACGGGGGAGGGAGTGCATCGATATCTGGGAGGGACAGGCCGATAGAGAAACTTGGGCGACGTGTTCTGTTGGACGGTGCCTTCCGGGTAAACCAAGCTACGAAGAAGATCTCCATCGACCTGCAGGTAAATCTTAAACACTTTGCAGGTCCTAATTTATGTCTTTTGTCCCCAACTTCCATCATATACACGTGACACTAACGTAGCATTAGGTAAAATAATTCCAAACCACCGAGGGTAGTGTGTCTCGTGTGGCTCACAAATCAGACCGAAAAGAGATATCCCAGGAAGTAAAACTTTTGGGTCTAAGAAAGGACCGCAAGGAGTGCCTTCATAAACCTTTCTCAAATAGGTACAAGAGTCTAAGAGGGACCCTCTAAAGGGGTAGATATATACGCAGCTACATGTATGCACTCAAATAAAAACTAACGATGTGGGTAAGTCGAGCTGTCTCAGTGGTAGTGACAAAAAGTATAGGGACACTGTCATGGATTATGTCCAGTCCGGTTCACATCATCGACAGCCGACGGATACACACGGAAGAATACGCTTAAAGACCGTTCCCACCTTACATCATTAAGTCTGTTGGAGGTAGAAAAAATGTAACCCCTCTTACCCCCCCCCACCCTCTCCACGCAGACTCAAGTACATGTCGCATCTTGAGGGGAGAAGTATCTGGATTCACAGAGCAGTTTGCCAATCAATGCAATGAAAGTAGTGATCAAATCTTGGTTTAGAACTTATTTAGCACATATTATAACCTACACTATATTTAAGTTAGTATTTTTTTGCATATGACCTACACTAAGTTTAAGTTAGCATTTATTCGCACATGGCCGATACTAAGTTTAAATTAGCATTTATTTGCATATGACCTACAGAAAGTTTGCCACAAGCCTCGCTCATTAAATGGCAGCATTGGCTAATCAGAATTCAGAAACCCGACTAAAACCGACAACATCACGGTACAATAATGAACGACTGGCATCACCATAGAACCGTGCAAATGTCCGGACATTCAGCACAGGATACCCTCCTTTTCATATAGCCTTAGCTATCGTTACTTAAAATGAACTCTACCCCCTAGTAGTCTTACCTTTCCCTTATTTTTTGCATTCGACTGGCTCACCAGGGAGGCGTGGTATATGAGCCCGTATTTGGGGGTGTCCTTGCGGGCCTTGAGAGCCCTAAACAGGGCCTTCTCGGCTCCGAGGATTTGTACAGTCGAGGCGGGATGCTTGGCCAAGTTCATCAAAGAGCCTGCCGATTAGACGCAACGTCGAGAATGTTGAAAAAGAAATGCCTAAAGAGTGCAACAAATGATTCCTGATTGCCTTACCAGAGGCCAAATAGCAGAAATCTTTTCTTTTAAATAACAGGTAACAAAAATTTATGGACAATCCCCAAAGACTTCCAATGACTACAGATCATTCAGTTAGGTGACAAAACTCACAGCACTGACAAATCTGTATAACTTAGCAGTCTAAATCAAAGGGATTATCAAAATCCCAACACCCAAACAGATCCCTAACCTAAATAAATATATCCACAACCTTTGCTCAGTCAAGTATACCCTCGACAGAATCAACTTTCAGTGGATTGACAGATTAAAAAGTAAACATCACGGCAAAGATTCAAAGGATGGTTAAACAAATTCAAATTCAACAACGAGCGATTCACATACCAAACCTCAAACTTTCATGTATGGCAAAATAGAGCAAGTTTTTTATTCGTATTCCACGGAGAAAATGATAAAAAATTGCAAATTTCCGCTCGTTTCTCGAACCGACAGTGCAACGAGGGACCATGTTTACCTGCATGGGCGATGAGCCTGGCACCTACAAGCTCCCCTACAAGGGCGGTCAGGTTCGGCCCTATCGCCTGCATCCTGTTCTTCAGGTAATCGTAGAGCTGTGTGCGGTATTCTGTCATCTCGATCACCTAAATCAAAGGACGACGACGATAACAATTTAAAGTTGTCCTTGGAAGCGAAAAGTTTGAAACTTGATAGGTGGTGGGGTCTGCAGTCAAAACACTGACATTCTACGCTTCCTAGGACCAACGTTACAATTCTCTAGGGGTTTGCTGTTCTTTTTAAAAAGCCTAGTCAGTGACGCTCCCTTTAATGGGGCACGCAATCTCTCTAGGAGCAAATATACTATACTTATTATACAGAATACCGCCCGATATCGGAGCACATACCACCCCCCCATCTTTAAAATGACACATACCGGATTTAATCTTAATTGGATATTTTGGTCTTCGCTCAGTTGTTTTTTTTGTAATTCTCTTCAATGTCAAAGATCAGTGGATTGACAGATTGTAAGTTAACATCACAGCAAAGACCATGAAATACCAACCATGCGTGAACCAGTTCTCTCAGACACCCACAATATGGCTTCAGCCGAACACACTATTTGGTT
>JAODAG010342066.1:0-10044 GCA_027574785.1 Orphnurgus asper
GTAAGGGAGAATGAACCACCGCCTCCCCCCTCCTGCTCAATTAAAAAGAAAACTCACCTTCCGTGTCGAAGCTGTGGTTGAGCAGCGCCTCTATCCCCGACACCTGATCGTGTTCCTTGTCCGACAGTTCCTCCGCCGTCTTCTCCTCCTGACTGCCGTTGCTGACGGTCCGCTGGTCGGAGGCGGGCCTCTGCGGCCTCTGGGTCAGGTTCAGCGGCAGGGTCGGGCTGCCGGACCTCTCCGCGTCCCGCTTGTCCATCTCCCGCAGCTTCCGCAGCTGCGCCTTCTCCTTCTCCTTCTGGTGGATGAAGTCCGTGTTCATGTAGATGGTGCTGGGCCCCTCCTGCCCCGGCGGCCCCGCCCGGCGCTCCGGGGACGGGCCCGCGTCGGCGATGGCGTGGAGGTTGGCCGCGACGTACCCCATCTCCGGGCCGGCGCTCCGCACGTCGCCGGCGCTGTTGAAGCTGACGTCGTCCGAGGACTGGGAGACGTGGGAGTGGGAGTCGGAGGTGAGGGGGCGGGCGGAGGAGTCCGAGTGCTGGGAGGAGAGGGACTGCTGGGAGGTGTACGAGACCTGGGATGACTGGGACAGCTGGCTGTCCGAGTGCTTGTGGGCTTGTGGGTGGCGGTTGGCGGCGGCGGCGGTGGCAGAGACGCTGGTCACGGCGTAGGGGACCGGCAAGGCGGGCTGGGCCGACGGATACGATTCCTGGCTGGAGAGGGAGTCGGGGGTCGTGGTTCTCTGGCTGGACCTGCCGTGGTAGGACATGGACTGGACCAAGGGAGGGTGCTCCCCTTGCTGCCGGACCCTTAAGTGGTGGTTCTGGTCGCCCGGCTGCACCATCATATGAGCAGGGTGGTGGCCGCTGGTATAAAATTGATTAAACTGCTCTCCTGAGTGAGAATGGACTAATCCGCTAGAAGGGACCACGGGGTATCCGGATGTTACTCCGTGCATTGGAGGACTACCCTGCTGCCCTGGAGGGGTGACAGACTGATGCGTCTGGTGCTGCCTAATGGCGGCCCTGACGCCCATCTTGGGCATTTTCTTCTTAACTTTCGGCGAAGTTACCTGCCTCTCGCTACCCGCCTGCGTCCTCGTCGGTGACTTTTCGTTACTATCCCTCGCCTTGCCATGTCCCCCCGAGGAAGAGTCGGAGGGCGGGGCCCTGGGCCGGGTTCCAAAACCTTCCCTAGAATGGTGGGACCCCTGCGAGCTCCTGCTCTCCGACCTCTCCACCGTCAAGAACTCCTGCGAGTAGTCGGAGCTCTGCGAGACGTTGCTGGTCGTCGTCTCCACGTAGGTCTCCTGCTGCTGGACCGCCATCTGCTGCTGGACGGCACTGTTCTCGTTCAGCTTACGAACTTTGGGGTCGGGGACCGCCCCGCCCAGGTACTCCATGGGGGCGCTCTCCGAGCGCGACCGACCGTGGAAGCTTTGGTTCTGCATTTGCGAGTACGACCTCTGGCCCGTGTCTATCGGCTGCAGCGGGGCCCGCGGCATCCTGGGAGAGCTGAAGGCTGCAGCCGTAGTTGACCTGGCAGGAATCTGTTGAATACTTAGGCCGTGCTGAATACTTGGCGCTGCTTCCTGCATCTGTTGTCTGTAGAAACAAAAAGAGGAAGAGCGAATGGGGGGGGGTTTCGTTCATAACCCGGCCACGTAGTACTGTTAAAACAGACCGATCGCAGACCAGACCTATGATCGAGGAATAATAACCGGTCTTACTTTATGCTCATGCCTATCGGGTCGTTTAGGGACCGCGCACAGACGCAATCGAAGATGAAAACTGCTTTTTGGTGAATATAAAAAAAAAACGGTCGAGTGACTGAACGACGGAATAACGGATGGCTCGCTAGGCCGGTCTGAGCGTCACGCACCAGACAGCTACACAGTAGATCGAGAGCCGTAACATCAACGTACTTCCGTTGTGAGTATGAACTACCTCAGAGCAGCGGATGCACCAGGGGGGGGGATCGAACATATCGAGGGAGCAACGCAATAATAGAAGCTTCCGTAGAGCTACATAGTAACATAGTACAACGTGCCCAACGGCATTCAATCCGATATCCGCGATATCCGGTACGAGGACGCGTCACCCCTGCGGCCTTGATATCGGTGTTTATCAACATAATAAGACCGTAGATAGAAAAATCTTGTTTCTTGCAATTAGTATAATAACGGGATAAAAATGCCCCTCCTTTTCCTCCAGAGGAGGTACCTGTCCAGCTGTTCCGAGCTCCTCCTACGGTGTTGGCGTCCGTCGGCCGCCCTGACCGGCGAGCCCATGTCATCGGAGGACGGGTGGTGGTTATGGTGCACGTGGCGGTGGTGCTGGTGGTGCTGCTGGTGGTGCTTGTGGTGCGTGTGCCGATGTCGATGCTTTGGAAAAATAAACAGGAAAGGTTTTCAACGATCAATCTGTCACCGGTCATACACACAACAAAATCAACAGGCAAAGAGGTTAGACGGCAAGGAATAAAACTGGGAAACTGCTTTAAACGACCAACATAGTAGGAAGGATTAACCAAAATACCGTAGAGGAAGGGAAAATGTGGTTAGGGATTCACTAAGGTAGAGGAAGGGATTCATGAAAGTAGAGGAAGGGATTCACTAAAGTAGAGGAAGGGATTTCACTAAAGTTGAGGAAGGGATTTCACTAAAGTTGAGGAAGGGATTCACTAAAGTAGAGGAAGGGATTTCACTAAAGTTGAGGAAGGGATTTCACTAAAGTTGAGGAAGAGATTCACTAAAGTTGAGGAAGGGATTCACTAAAGTTGAGGAAGGGATTCACTAAAGTTGAGGAAGGGATTTCACTAAAGTTGAGGAAGGGATTCACTAAAGTTGAGGAAGGATTCACTAAAGTTGAGGAAGGGATTCACTAAAGTTGAGAAAGGGATTTCACTAAAGTTGAGGAAGAGATTCACTAAAGTTGAGGAAGGGATTCACTAAAGTTGAGGAAGGGATTCACTAAAGTTGAGGAAGGGATTCACTAAGGTAGAGGAAGGGATTCACTAAAGTTGAGAAAGGGATTCACGAAGGTATAGGAAGGGATTCACTAAAGTTGAGGAAGGGATTCACGAAAGAAGATACGATGAAGCATACCTCCCTCTCACGGGTGGTTACATATGAGGTGTTAACCCACCGGTGAGAGGTTCACACACGAGTACAGGTTGCTACACCGTGACTATAGGTAGATGAAATTAGCAATGCAGTAAGAGATGGTTACGTAGAGCACCATAAACACATGGTTTGTGATGCATCGGACAGAATTGACCGCATCATACTTTAAAAATCATTCGTGTAAATCAGTGGTTATTAGGACATCATGGCAATCTTCTTACCAATTCTAGTTCAAGTCCCAATGCTTCAACCAGAATTACCACGTAGCCAGGGAAACAGAATGCACTGCATCATTCACTGCTCGCTTCTGAGCTGTGACTACAACTTCCTTCTTTATCTTATTTTATTTATTTTTCATTAACACCCACAGCCAATTTAACATCAGGAGGCCATTATCCACACAATAATGTGAATAATTTAAGCAATGAGTTTTACTTAGCACATCTGTTGAGATAATCCCTTACCCCACACACTTGAACAATAATCATAATTACCTTAATAGGTGCCACTTTCCACATAGCGGATCATCCCTTGTTAAAGCTATACACTCCTACTGTAAACATGAACTCTTTGCATACTGGATTACTCATAGGTATCCTGCTTAAACTTTGTACCGCGCGTGCATATAATATGCCAGTAAGTTTGTTCCACTTCCAGTCAAAAAACAACATATATGCCTGCAACCCATTGACATTGTCTTAGCTTTGATGCTTTAAATACAAGGACCATCCTTATAAAAGAATCCCCTTGGCTTTGTCTTAATTATTACTAGTTTTGATGCTGAAGTTCAAGAGTATCCCCATAAAACTACTGCAAAATACCATTGCATGGCTTTGCTTTAGCTTTGATGCTTAAATAACATAGGCTATCCCTATAAAACAAACCCTTTGGCTTTGTCTTAGCATTGATGCTTCAAATACAAGTGTATCCATACAAATCTAACATCTTGGCTCTGTCTTAGCTTCAATAACAAGTATATATAACCCTATAAAACTAACCCTTGGCTTTGTCATAGCTTAGATTCAGAGTTAGCAGCTTCAAATACAAGTGTATCCATATAAAACTAACCCCTTGGCTTTGTCTTAGCTTTGACGCTTCTGGGTCATCTGATCTGGCCTCTGTGTTTAACTTCAATGTCTGAAAGAATGAGATTATGTTGATAAGTCAAAATTTGTCTAAAAAATATTTGAGGTATGTGGAGAAGTTCTCATCATGGGCATCTGATTACATACCTGGTAGCAATGCTGACACATTATGTACGTACAGTATGTAGTACAGTGTCTGACCAATATACACACATGATTAAACTACTGTGTAGGGTCCTTGAATGATATAGAGAGAGAGAGAGAGGGAGAGAGGGAGAGAGAGAGGTGGAGATGAGGGCAGCATAGAAGACATGAGCACTATAGCTCACATGGTATACGCTACCAGCCTATATTAACCGTGGCGGCACAAACACCATGCTTCCATCAGCCAAAGTCATCCTATACTTCATCCCAAAAGTAGAGGATATTCATGCATCCAAAACTTCATGATCAAGGCTCGTTTAAGACGAACATATGGCGATATACGGCTGGTTCTTGGATTGCAAACATCGGCAAGAATAGCAGGTATATACTATAAACGTTATGTACTCCAGTGTAAAACTACACCCTCAACTATCGTGTACATGTGTATGTAGATATCCCCTAACTGACTAACTGATACATACTCGTGCATGTATCCTATATTTGAAGGATATGGACAGACGGACGGACAGACAGACAGTGCATGTATGCAGGACACTATAAAATAACGATCTGTACTGAAAACCACACTTCAGCTCAACAAAATCATCTTACACTTCACCCCAAAAGGAGAGGATATATCCATGCATCCAAAACTTCATGATCGCGGCCGGTTTAAGACGAAGATTTGGCAATACGGCTGTTCGTGGGAGACGTGGATTCCAAATACCACCAAAAACAACTTTCTTCAAGTGTAGGTTGAAATTAAACCAGGTACTTCCATGTGATACTATAAACATTGTATACTCAATGTAAGACTATACCTCAACTATAGTGTACGTGTACATGTGTAGGTAAATATTAGCCTATCCCCTATCCCCTGATACCTACTGATGTATATATCCTATATTTGAGGGCTGTGTACTTCACCTCATGACTACCTCAAATATAGCATATATACACGTGTCTGTACAGAGAGTAGCCTATACTCTAACTTATACATACTCATACATGTATCCTATATTTGAGATGGTGTTATATATATACCAGTAAACCACGTTAACCTTAATGAACTAGCAAAAAGGCAAGAGCCATGGCTATATATAGACACCCATCCATCCACTGAGTTAGAAACTTCAAAGGCAGACATTCTTAATTAATCACAGGTCATTAAGGAATACAACTGTATGGCAGGCCGGGCAGGTGGACAGACCGACAGACAGTCCGACAGACAGACAAACAGACATATCAAGCAATACAAATACAGGACGCTCTATTAAATGAAGATCTATAGTCAGCCGTTCAATACAGATTTGCCTTAAAATGTCTCCCTAAAGTTACAGAAAATCCAGCCTGCAGGTCAACATTGAAGTTTGCAAGACAGTGTACAGCTGCAGGCATGAAATACCACACACTATACGAGCCCACTCACCAGCAACGACTTCCACTTCTGAAAATTGATGGAGACCGCTAATTTCTTCATTTCAACGATCAACCAGGTCCGACATAGACCCTGACTCGACGCAGCAAAATAAACCATCCGTGAAAGTTTGAAACCGATCGTTATTTAAACGAAAGTGAAATCCCCAGCAAACTTTACTAAATACTAATTAAAGGACAACACGACCAAATGCTGGAATCGTACGTACCTACGAGAACTGTTGCATTATTGGCACGATCTCATGGCGTGCAACAATTGTGTAGTAAGCTACCGTTAAAGCACAAACAGTGTACAGTCCTTCAATGGAACCAAACAAGAAAAATAAACCCAATAAAACTGCCATTTTAATTAACATTATATGCCAGCTATTATAGGTTCAACACCTCTGCACGACCAAGTACAGAAAATAACACGCGCATGCTCATAATTTTTATCCGCTCCATGACATACGGTACACAGCCTACAAACACAATGTTTCGTTGTATCACTTTTTAAGTGATATCGCCCCAATTGTTTTCGAAGAGGATTGTATAGCTGACAACATAACGGAGACGGGCCGATGATCCTGTGTAAACAACGATACCATTCGTCCTCCCGGGTTTACAAACACGAAATGATCACCGACGCCCGAGAACGACTGGCGGCCGGATATATGCTGGTATAATACTCTCTAGGACGGCTCGGCGAATGTCAGCTGCACCCCTACCGGGTTGAAGTTAGTCATTCGTGGACGTATCGTCGTCATCCGAGGTAAAAGCCAACGATGTTATATTGGTAGGTTTAATGAAAAACTTGGCATACCAGCAAAAAAAATACTCCACAATGGAACTGTTTGACGATGCATGCATGCCATGCCACGCAGGGCTGATTCACACTGGAGGTACAGCAGCGATTAACAGTTTACCTTAAAGAGAGTACCGCAGTTGGAGATAATGCACCTGAACGCCGTCGTATATAGCGTGGGATTATCGCCTCGTTTATTAATTTTATAACTTTGTTTTAAAGGAACATGGAATCCTCACAAATTTTAGTCATTAATTGCCAATTAATTAATTGTCAACTTTATCCTGGTGGGACATAAAACAGTAGATGATATCATGTGTGTTAGCCAATATGGCAGCCCTCTGTTTAAACTTTAATAATAAAAAAAAAATGATAAAACTCTGGAAAACAAAGCAGATTGTATTATTATATTCTGGGAATTTGATGGTCTAATCTGTCGCTACTTTAATTAATTAATGCCATGGCTGGCCAGCTTTACTGGTTTCAAGTGTCTTTATTAAGTGAGTGAGTGCTGCAATGGACAGTACTAGGCTTACACTCAATATGGATGGTTTAATGTACCTATGGGAGCCACTGGGGGGATAAAATTTCTCAGCATAATTTGGGCTGAAAGGTCAACCATTTTTTTTTCTAAAGTTGGCTTTGTTTTAGTCAAGAGACAATACGGAAATTAAAATCAAGCAATCTGCCCCATATTGGTCCTAAAAAAAAAAAAAAAATTTAGGGGCAAAAACAATAAAACAAAAACAAACCATAGATGATTTAGGCAGATATTTTTTTCTTCAAAAATCATCATCTTCAGTGGATGCACTTTTTTAAACTTAAAATTATACGCTATTTATTAGATAATAACATGTACTTTCCTTGGAAGTGGGTTAATTGCTTCTGAAGTTACCATCTGTCAGATTAACAGATCAGGACAAACTGGACAGGTATTTTTCCGATCGGATCAACACAGAGTGATTTACATCTTCAAGTGACATACTTGTTGCCGACTTAATTTTGTTCGATGGGAGGCATGTAAATCTTTCCCTTAAAATTAATTCTGAATGGTATCGTGGTCTTAAGATTTGAGTTCCCAAAGGCTTCCTCTGGCTTTCCTTGATTCTTCTCTCTGTTCCTCACTTTGATCGATCATACAGTGAGCAATGACACGCAACTTTAAGCTCTCGAATTTTGAATGTAGAGGATAAATCAGGTTTGATACACCATTTTTGTTTCGATTGTTGACCAGCGTCGTATCATACGACTCCTTGTATGCTGCGATCCCCTAAAATTACGGTACACGAGGTAGATCACGGTTTTGATGATGGACCAATCAATTTGTTGTCTACAGTTTGAATGGTGCGTGCACAGTTTGATCTATACTCTGGAAAGAATCGTACAGCAGCGACCTGGATGTACTGTATATAGAGGCAGCAAATGCAAAAATTTGAAGTGACGACTGGAATCGCCAACGTGCATTTCCTTTTAACGCAAAAGCGACGTACGTTATCGTACCTGCGTTCAGCTCCGATTTAATAATAAAAAAAATTCCCCCCACCCATTCCTGGCAGTTGATTTCCATCGCATAATATTACCCCAAATTCCTCCCATATTCTTGCAAATTACCCCAATGCCAACAGATTTGAAAAAAAAAATGCATCCAATTATAGTTCTTACGAAATACCACCCTTGCATTAATAACTTTTAACAAGGTTTTCTGCAAACTCTCAATTTATTAAAATCATTTTGCAAAAACTTTTCTTTAAAGACATAAAACAGTGGAAATCCCTACTAATTTCAGCAATTATAAGTACAAAAGAAGCTTCAGCTATCCTTCTTCTTATGTCTTTTATAGCATGGAATAGACGTCCCCCGCTCACAAATCTACTACCACCCGACGCGAAGCTCCCCCCGGCGTAAAACGATTCCGAAAACTCTCTCGAGATGACTTCCACCGTTTCTTGGCGAGACGCCGCCTCGATCGTTTAAAGTTCCAGCCTGCATTTCTCGGACGATTTGACGTCCTGGGTGACATATATATATATATATATATACGAGGCCGCCGCCGACGAAGCGTACGACTCCGATTAGGCCGAAATAAACTTGTTGACGAACCCCGCTCGGATCAAAAGGCAGGGAGAGAAACGACCGCCGCTTCTGGGAGGAAGAAACCCCAACGCCCTCCGAACATTAATGGAAGCGCAAACTCTTAAATTCGTACGGATGTTTTAATTGCTGAAGGTGCCCTGCTTGCATAGTTATACGTATGTATACACTACGTCGGGTGTACTGTTGGGACGATATCGAGCACGTCACTCAGAAGGGTATCAAAGCCGACGCTCGTCAAGGGCTCTTCTCACACGTTAATAAGAAATACCACTTAGCACAGTTACCACGTGGAGCGTGAAAATGCCGCATCCCCGGGGACGAAAGTTTGAATGGATCGTCAACCTCTCAAACGTCGTTTCTGAATCAACTCTATAGACGACCGACCTACATATATACATGTAAGGTAGGAATCACGTCGTAGTATTCGTGTGTGTTCCTGATCGAATCGGCGAAACCATGGAGTTCCTATCGGCTCATTTGTGGATATCGCGACAAAATAAAATTGCTGGAAATAAGGGCCCAGGGGACCCTGAAAGGTTGAAAGAATTTTTTCATTTCTTTTCCCATTTCTTTTTTTAATTTTGTCGAACACGATAAACTAATCCAATTAGTTAGCTGTGTAGCTGTAGAAGTTTTAACATTTCTGTGGGTGGGGCATGGAGGCAGGGTGATAAATGGTCTCGTAATATAATATAAAATATTTAATATTTTAACATAATAACATTTAAGATACTTTTCATGATAATGACCTTTTTATAACTCACCGTCGTTTAATTAGCGAAGTGAACTGGTTACAAGATCTCTGTTTATTGGATTATGAGCTATTCGTATGAATATTTACAATCAGTCCGACCTCGCAAGTGATTGAACAAGTATGAATTAACATATTATTTACATATATGTATAAACATATATGTATAACATATATATATATACAAAGTGTACTACGTACAAAACTGAATTTTTGAATATTTTTTGATATATAATTTTGATATCGCTTGAATGTCCTACATTTGGAGTTGTCCCTAGAATGCCCTTCCCAGCCTCACAGTTCTATATTTATATATCACATTGGCCTGGCTTTATAGAAAAATAATCAAGTCCATCCAGTTGTGATAAATGTTGAACATATGAAGAAGATTTGGTTACAGTGTTGCTGATGTAAATATCCATTCACACTGTACAAGTATGCAACATTTGTGAAAACGGAAGGTTTAGAGAGTATGAAAAAGAATTTGGTCAGCTTAAATTAAAGGGTCATCTCGACTTCTTCACCACTACAATGGAATGGTTGCACATACTTGCATAGGCTTTTTGGGGGCGGGACCACATCCTTGTGATTGTATCGAGTTAAACCATATTTCACCTCGGTAAGC
>JAODAG010342077.1:0-10044 GCA_027574785.1 Orphnurgus asper
CAGGTATGCGCATGCAGGTATGCGCTTGCAGGTATGCGCATGCAGGTATGCGCATGCAGGTATGCGCATGCAGGTATATTTAATCTATCGATCTGAGGAAGCAGATATCTTGGCTGAGATCAGTTGACCGTCCATCAACTGCTGTTTATATAGCATGCCCTGAAGGCATGTCTGAGAATATATAGAGTACTTCTACCTTTTTGAAGCATATAATGTAAACTTCACTCCTGACGGTCGTCCGTCTATTCGTTAAGAGCGAGAGAGAGAGAGAAGGTCGATTTGGTAAGCCCCAATATTCAAAACTTCAGAAAAGTAAGGCGTCTCAATTTTGTTGGAATATATATAATCTGAGACTTCTCAACAGTTGCAGCACTGGCAGTACTTGGACGGCTGTGTTCTCATTCTACCGACCGACTTCTGGTGTCTCTTTCAAAGTCGCCGTTGTAACGCCGTCTGGTGCCGTCAAAATTCACGGTGACTCTATATAGTCTTGTCGGTGTGGGATGGTACCAAATCGGCGTAGAAAGAAATTGAGGAATATGCCAATTTTACCCATAGTGTTTTGATCATACGTAGACAGACAGACCATCAACAGCAATTGCTATACGGTAGCTGGCGAATCGGGAAAGTGAAAATCACCAAAAACGAACCCGGGTCAGAAAGTCGGAGGAAATGCTTGAATTGTCTTGTCTATTTGACCCCTATAGCAACTATACTAACATTGATTTTACTATAAAAAAGATACAGTGTATCCTATCCTTATATGCCGCATATATTATAAAGGAAAACAAAAGGTTTTCAACCTCTGATGTAGATATGGCATCATGACAACACCTTGGTTTAGTATCTAAATACTGATATCTTTTGGAATGGGTTTATGTGTTACTTTTTGGAGTTTTCATTCGTTGCTCCTATATTACATATGCCATGTTGAATGTTCAGGGTTTATATATCTCATATAGTAAAACTCTCATATCTGTGATGTACTTCATGTACGACCAACCACCTGGAAAAAGGGATACATACATAAGTATATACTAGTATCTACATATGTTTGAGGTGACTACATATACCCTCATGTGCTAGGTAAGGCAATTATCTGCCATAGCTGCATGTACAATATTTATAGATGGACGGATGAATGAATTCAAAGGTGCGTGCCGGGGCATATATGATATCTTACCATTTCACTGAGAGAATGACGTAGAAGAATTGCATGGCCATAGAGCAGAGTACGGTTTCCTGCTTGGGTGGCCTGCGAATGTGAAAATGTCAAAAGGTTGGACAGAGATGTAAGTCATGGATTAACATGCATTCATAATGGTCAACATCACTAGCAGACAGAAGCTGTTTACACTGGAATAACAGTCTACAAATGATTTAATAAGATATCATTAATGAATCTTTCATATATATATATATATATATATATATATACTAAGTTGGAAGAAGTAGTGTACAATAATCTATTACTTAGACAGAAGAGGATTTATGCATATAGATGATGTACAGAGTAACAAGATCATATATAAATGAATAAATTAATTCTTAAGTTTGAATATAGTTGTATTTTATTGTCATAGCTAGACTCTATCACAACTATACAATGAAGCTTTAATATTGATAATAAAGTAAGGCCAATTAATTTAAAAGACTTTGAATTTCCCAAAAATTGGTTTGGGAATTTATGAACGACGACAATACTTGTCTCCTACTCTCACACGATATCTACCACATGCGGGTTCTCTTACATATTGAAGTTTCTAACACCGTTGATTACCTTAACGGTGCCCCATGTATGATGTCACGCTGAGCGCCAGTTTCCAGGGTTTTTTTTATTTGCCAGCAGCCTTTAGGGTTTCGTGTAACATGGTATGTTGCGAGATGTTGATTTGGAGATCATTGTTCCTTTCCCCCCCCCCCATACCACATTGCTTTATGATCGTCTGGTAGAAGGTACCATACATACAAGTTATTTCTGGTAGATGCACTAAGTCCTAATTTGCCTTTTCAGTGTTTAATTTTGAAGCATTTCTGTTTACCTCACCGGCTAGGAAACAGGTAATTAGGTACGAGGAATGCTGTAAATGTGCCAATAATGGGAGCAGGCAGCTGCCGCTATATATGTTATCGACTGCAGCACGCCGTCTGATGAGCGGCAATTAGCCTGGGATAGCAGCATATTAGTTTGAAAAAGGAATACAATGATATTAAATCAATCTTTTGAATAACAGTTATATTTAGAGCTATATACCGAAGTCACATGGTATCGTCAGGATTACAGAACATAGTGTGGAGAAAATTTATCTCATATTCCAATGAAAATTATATGCAAAACCTGCCATACTGTAAGATCACTTTAGTATCCATGCAATGCAGACATCACTGACAAGATCTCAACTCCTAGAGATTATACAATGTTCTTCGTTGCATAATACCATACGGATGGTATACTTCACTTGAGACCACCTCAAATACATACATGCATTATGTATAAGTTAGAGAATAGGCTATAGTATCTATATACATGTAATTACATTATTTGAGGTAGTCTTACATGAAGTACATACCTCAAGATCAAAGGTACATACATGAGTACGTATAAGTTAGGGGGTAAGCTAGCATCTACATAAAACATGTACATGTATACACTATATTTGAGGTAGTCTTACATGAAGTACATACCTCAAAATATAGAGTACATACATGAGTATGTATAAGTCAGGGGGTTAAGCTAGTATCTACATAAACATGTATACACTATATTGAAGTAGCCTTACATGAAGTACCTGGTACATACCTCAAAATATAGGGTACACACATGAGTATGTATAAGTTAGGAGGTAAGCTAGTATCTAAATACACATGTACATGTATACACTATAGAGGTAGTCTTACATGAAGTACATACCTCAAAATATACAGTACATGCATGAGTATGTATAAGTTATGGGGTAAGCTAGTACCTACATGAACATGTATACACTATAATTGAGGTAGTCTTACATGAAGTACCCGGCACATACCTCAAAATATAGGGTACACACATGAGTATGTATAAGTTAGGAGGTAAGCTAGTATCTAAATACACATGTACATGTATACACTATATATTAGAGGTTAGTCTTACATGAAGTACATACCAAACTATTAACTGTGACACTGTAAAGGAGTGTCTACGATATGAAGTGTCTCTGATTCTGAATAAAAGTAGTAAAGTCGCTCAAATATATTGATAACAAATTGGTTCCTTATTTTTCACACTTCAGAAGAAATAAAAAATACAAAACAAAACTATAAAAAAAAATTCACCCAAACAGGAATGTTCATTCTTCGTTCATTTGATGATCTTTCGAAGAACATTAAGCTACACGAACAGAACGGGTCGTGACATTATTACAATTTTTCTCAAATATGACTTTCAAATGCATATTTCTTTGATTATTTATTGTAGGTATAGCTGACTAGCTTATTAGTTTTACCCAATACTATACAGTACTATGGATAGAAAAAATACTGCAATCTAAGGTGGCCTCAGGGGATATTTGAAGGAATATTCACACAAGTCACAGCTAAGTTCTTGCATGATATTCGGATGAGTGTGTGTGTGATACACCTTTACCTTTACCAAAGAAAGTAATAAAGAAACAAACAGAGGGGAGGGATACAAACATCACGACACAGTGGTGTACTATAGATCAATCGGTAGACTTTCCAAACTCGGCATTTTATTTATAAATGTATAAATATGTCAATAGTCTACCTACTATTAAAAAAAATGAGTCCTATAATAATTGCCTAATAACCGTTGAAGCGAACTTGATGTTCAAATATGTTAGAATGAGTGGTGGATTTAACCCATTTACCTGATATGTAAATAATCAGGTGCACATGACTTCTGGGGTACATATCCCATACCCTCAATAATGTACAAACTGAAATTCCATTAATGTTTGGCTGGGAGATATGAATAGTTGAAAACTTTTCCTCCATCAAAATTATTTTCTTCAGTTTACAAAAAAATGTAACCAAGGAAAACCTGTACTTACCGTTTCCATACAGTCTGTTGAGACCATCTCCTGTAGCGCCCTCACTGACAACGATTGTTCTAGGACATACACACATAATGAAAGGTCTGGCGGGATATTCTGGAAGGAAAAGCAGAACAATTTCTTTGAAATGGATTCACATGTCCTCATACCATATATATAAATATATTGTGATTTTTTTATTTCAAAGAAAACATTATCAGAGAGGTATTAAGAGGTAATTAGATCCATTTTTTTCTTCTGTTTGGTACTATTGTATCTATCGCATCCACCAAGCTGTACAGCACTCTGAAATGTTTATCATTTCTTACATTTTGAACATTACAACTTCAACCCAGATTTCATTTCTTTAATTACACTTAAATATCTGATCTTGCAGTACTTCGCTTAATTACAATGATGGTCATCAGCAATGCAGCATGTGTTTCATGGCATCAAAGTCACCGTTGGGTTGCAGACAAATTTTCCTTATCTGCATGTGGTTGTTCATCAACGACAAAGCCCAGTATCAGACATTTCACCAAAATGTCGATATTTTGTCAAGTAATAGATACTCATTTGTTTGTAACATGATATACCGTGCATAAACAAATCATTTTGTTCCCTAGCTCCAAATGCACCATTGTAATCTTGAAAACTATATAGCTACCTGCACGAACAATACCTGTACTGCTATTGTGATCAAATAAGAATAAATTAAAGCATAAAGCAGGTAACAGGTTAGCTCAATATATTCACACACCGTTGCCAGGTGATCGATGGAGACTTACATCTTTCTCTGACAGAAAGAAATAAAACTATCCATAATTTTGATTTCTAAGTCTATATGGCTGAACGTAGCACACCAACTTTGAACGAGGGGGAAAGCTTCCCCATATTAATTACCTTTATTCCCCCAGTATTGCTCTCTGCAAGTTTATATCAAATGACCTACCTGTAAAAGACTAAAATTCTTATTACCCGCCCCCAAGAATTTTGGCTTAATATTCTGGCTCTCACGCAGGGCTGGATATAAGCAACAGCCATGGCCATCGTACGTTTCGTAATGGCCTTGGTGCCCTACAAACTTGCATAATTGTCCACTGCCATAACGGATGCCGTCCCCGATCCCTGTGGCCGCCGCCATGTGCCCCTTCAGAACGGGACCCCCGTGGGCGTGCACTTATAAACAAGCTGTAGCATATTCTACATAAATCGTACATTTGGCGGAAGAGAACCACCATGCCACTAAACCCCTGTGATCAACCACTTTATTTACTCTAAACCATAATAGGTCTATATCCTCACAGAGTAATAATGATCTCAAGGTCAGGTAAATCCATACAATTCGATTACCGGCGCATGGACACCGAGCTTTTATTCTTGGTTTGTACACAAACGTTGAACGTAATCACGTTTTCAGCACAGATTCACTGCAAACTATCAACTGACGTACAGACGAAACAGTTTGGCTAACAGGCTAACAGCAAATTTGCCTTGTAACGTAAAAAAAATTATTTGGTAGCATTATGGCTCCATGCACAAGAGTCAATGAACTGTTTGCTATTAAGTCACTGGTAGTTGGGTATAAGTAATATTTTACAACATTAAGGCATCTTTGTTTACAATGCTGTATGTAAGCCTGCATGCAGACCGTGACTATTTATTTTCGGTGTGTACTAGCTACGTAATACTGATATATATATAAAACTGGCTGATTGAGCTAGTTTAGCCGTGCCATTTGCAAATTGCAGGCCACACAGATCCATGGGGCGGCAGACTACTCTCATTCGATATGAAAAAAAAAAAAATTCTTCGTTTGTCCATAGATATGTATATACACACTCTTCAATGGGTAGGCTCGGTACTTTGTTTTTCAATATTTTGTATTACCGGTTTCGATGGCCGGGATATCGGATGGGGCCAATATTACTAGGCTATATACATCGTCAAAACATTGGATCGTCAAATTTTTGGCCAAACTTCCGATATTGCTTTACGGGATGTTTCTGGAAGAGAATCCCTGCTTGATATGGGTCATAAATACAATTAACACTCTATTTTTAGCCTGCAATGTTATAGCGAACGTATATAGGATTGGTATAGCAAAGGTAAACAAAGAGTACATCAACTTTTCGCTGATCGCTATAAAAGCAAGACAGTAATTGGGCAGCAATCGGTTAGTCCTTAATAAATGAAATTTATTTTCAAAACATCATGTTTTCACCCCCGCTGTAGAATAACTATATCTAGCAAAAATGCCGCACGTTTGCCATACATGAATGGATATACGTGGATTTCCGGTCTGCTATAAATCTGTTCACAAATTATGCGAACTCTGTTGGAAAAAAATGTTTGCATATGATTTTTGGGCGTTATCCTGTCATTTCTTAAGATATTGCAACAACTGAGAAATATGCAAACTTCAATAATTTTGAATCGACATACAGCCAGGAAATTAGGGAGCAACACTGCTCATTTTTCCTGGTTTTGGCCGCAGTCTTATTAAATACTAATAATATAAAAAACTATTGATGAAAACATTTATAACCGAAACACTTATGCAAAATCAGCTGTTATGTTTCGACTGATACTGAAGTCCATGCCATTAAGCGTGAGACCATACCCTGCATGGAGCTAATGTTTATGCTTCGCAGGTACGTGGGACCACACATGGCTTTAAATGACATCATAACCACCTCAATTAAAGATGGTTGGAGTAATAATTCCTCATAAGCAGCCAGACATTTAAAATTGCTGGATTGACCTTCAATAAAAATTAACCTTGAATATAAAGCCTCCCAGTTGATGCTTATAGGTGGATCACTGCGAGGTAAAAAGGATTGGAACTCATCTGAATATATGGCATATTATTACTCTCATATGCAATCTCTACCATTACCTTCATATTAAATTATCAGTGCTAGACCGACTTACACTAAAATAGTGGTGTACTGCATATAATGCTAGCTGTCGTCATCTGTAGTGCACGTACAAATGCATGTACATCTTTTCTACAGGTACTTTTAAGCTGTACATGCAGTTATATACGACACACACACTTTGTTACCTAAAGCATATATTGACCATAGGCATATAGTCGACAGCAATAAAGGGCCTCCAGCCCGGACAGTTTTGAAATTAGGACCATATAGCTTTGCTTGAGACTTACCATGCATGCACAAATCAAATACATAGCAAGTACTAGTATAAGTCGATTTGATATTTGAATGTTTCGATTCAAGTTCAGATGTCTATATGTGTGCTTCTGGCTGTCCAGACGCTCTATACCGCACAGCACGTTTCTTGCTGCATATTACGAATCATGCAGGATACCAAAATGCTTTGGTTTTAATAGTAGGAAATATTATACTATATATATATATGCTCTTATATTTCAAGTTAATCTATAGACTTTCTGGCTATATCGATATTCATTGCAATATTAAGTGCCTCGATCACCTTAGAGCAACTTTGGAGATCGTGTGGGGCAGGTTACCCAAGTTATTTCACAAGGATATCCCTGTACACCTTTAGGGATTATAGTGACGTTCATGTGTTGCTACAAGGGGAAATATTTTTCATTACTGTAATTAATGGTTTCCAATTGCATTTTAGCCAATATGTAATTACTATATGACCCACAAGAATCAACAATCTGTTTGGACTTTTGTATTAATAATGCAGAAATACATGGAAACTTACTTCTTAATAGTATTATAAAATTTCTGGAACAAATTAATTACCTGCCAGTCTGGCATTTGATCATACTTCCATTCTTTTCAAAAGAGCCTTCAGTTTAGGCTCGTAATAATTATCAACCATAAATATTTGTAGTAATCTAAATGTAGTTCACTGTGACAATTAAGAGTATACTACTGCAATGTTTGTTTTCATCTTTACTTTTCTATTGACTCACATTGTCACCATATAGCTTTATACTTTTTTTTCTATCTTTTTTCTGTCCATATATCACATGTTATTAACAATTGTTTAAATAGCAGTCTCAATTTATGTTGTCCTCTTTTTATGAGAAATAACTAAATGTGAACATTATTCTGAATTCTACAGAATTGGTTACCACGACGACACAATATCACTTCATCATCAATTAAGAATTGTCAACTACAGCTCATACGTGTAAAGAGCAATCTCGTACACTGCACCAACGTTACAGTTGGACTTTATACTACAATAAAACAGTAAAATTAATATCGATGGACATACCTGATCATCGATCCTGCACTCAACATTGATACATAATTTGTAAATGCCAATGCATGGCTTTCAATATACACTGGTCAGGGAAATACTTTTGACTGCATGCAAGACAAACATGCTTTCCTATCAGTAAACTTTCATAACTTTGGTTATTTTCACCTTTCATTGACATTTCCTTTCCTTCATTATAAGTATGCAGTACGTCACACAATTGATGTGACGTCCTGTGATGGAATGAAGCAATCTACCATTACGTACTACATGAAGCAACAGACTGAAGCGAATTACATCCTGTGAGGCAGCTGATAACCAGGATACTTGGAGCCAGCTATTGAGCCAATTAAGTACTGATCTCCAGTTGTTTGACCGGTATCATTTTGACTTATATAGTTTCTTTCAACCATTCCATTTTATAGGTTAAGTGTGTTGCAATTCTGCCCCCGAGGAAAAATTTCTGATATCACACTCTCTTGTCTAATTGCGTTAAATGGATTAAGGGACAATATCATAGATTTGGATGGTTGCGTGGCCATAGTAATACTTTGAGAAAAATTTGATTACTGATCAAAGGAGGTTACAATCAAGAGGTTACACTTTTCTGAAATGAATATGTTATTCTACGAACTATAAAATTTCCATGCAGCATGCGTATGTCTGCTTTGATCACAACTACATAGATCTGTGTAAGTTGTAAGACTGGAAAATCATGTTAGTATTTGAAAGGACAAATCACCATATAATACGTGTTAAGCCAGGGCCATCTTGCTATTTCTCCACCGGTGAACATATACACTACAAATAATTAACACAATTGGAGCTATAAGCTGCTCCATTTTCCCTCCTATATATATATATATATGTATTTGCATGACTGAATTATTATAAAACAGACGAATGTAGGTCAGTTGGTGTACATATGCTTAAAAACTTGTCTATAAGGAAATACTTACATGTTTTAATTAGGCACAGTAGAAAACCAGTAGTTTCTAGTACCTAAAGTACCAGTATATCGATGCTCATTATGGTATATACATGTACTTTACGTAAGACCACCACAAATATATAAGCATGTGCAAGTAGATGCCTATCCCATGCGACGTACACATATCCTCGGTGCATGGTCTTACATGGAGCATATATACATAGAAATACCCTAATTATTCAATAGTGTGTTTGCCTCTTATAAACTCATTAGCCTAGCCTATATGCACAAACTATAGTCAAACAACGTAAGCAAATACTTCAGACTTTTGTCCGAAGACTGCTCGTAAATTGATTTATGATTCAAAACCATTGAGCAATATACTTATGCCACTGTATGCAGTGTACGTCCACCATGGAAATGTGTGAAAAACTAGAAACAATGACTGGCAATTAGTCAGGTAGGTAGGATAAGTCAATACTAATTGAATTGATTGCTTCTAATTGTCAACCTAGCATTCCTAAACTGTGTACACGATTCAAATATCTGATCAAGTAGAAACAAAATTTGTTTTAGCTCAGTATATCTTTTTCTGCAGAAGAAATAGGAAATTGCATCCTTTAATTAGATAAAGAACAATTTCACACAGTATATGCCAGTCTGTCTCATAATAAAATATGAAAGTGACCTTTTCCACAGGGGAGTTAATAAATATATTTTGTCATATAACCTTTCGGAAGATAAGTCTCTAGGCTATATATATATATATATACATGTGTATGTGTGTATATACATACATATATATACATATATATACATATATATACATACATATATATATATACATATATATACATATATATATACATATAT
>JAODAG010342088.1:0-10044 GCA_027574785.1 Orphnurgus asper
CCCTCCTTCCCCCGAAAAGTTAGTAGAAAGTCAAATTCTGGATTGCGATTTTCTTTCTTTTCTTTTTTCTTTTCTTTTGTTTGCAGAAACCAGTGATAGAACCTCTCAGTTTCCCGTCCTGAATTGAAATTCCATTTTGTTATTCGCGGAACTGAACGCACTTGTCTCCGTTTCAGTGCGCCGTCATTGATCCAAGGTTGGCGTACGCCATGGAATATGATTCTCCAAAAGGTATAAACTAAGTTGAACTTCACTTGAAGGGGAAAAAAACGTTTTGGTTGAAAATGTAATGTAATCCGTTATTAAGTTTAATATGACCACCCATTCACCTCTTATATCCGTTTCCGCCGCCTCCACATTTAGGAAGAATACTCAAAACATAACATTTTCTCTAAAACAGAAGATCGCTTCTCGGATTTTTGGCTAAGAAATAGGCCTATGTGTAGTATCTGTTGTGTCACTAATCACATTAATAATGGTGAAATTTAGCAGTATAATATCAATGCAGAACGTACTTGTGACTAGTACTAGTAATAATTATGTATGATTACTTCAATTTAGGAGTTAGACTAGTCTGACACTAACTAACTTAGTACTATTGTAGTAATTTCCATTTCTTCTCAGTCGTACTTTAGTCTTTACTCTCAGTTTAGTTGATATACTCTGGGAAATTGAAAAGTCCTCTCGTTAAATCCACATTGTATTGTCGTAAAAATGTCAAACTTCGTCATAAATGATTCTTTGATATCTGAACCATCTGTTGATCTCTAGCTCAATTGATAGAGGCTGAGAGAAAATTCCTGCAACAGGTGGAAAATAAAGTCCCTACAAATTCCCATAAATTAATGTAAGTGTTATTTTTATGTAAACACGTACAATGATGAATGTGCACATTTAAAGCAGGGAGCTGCCACTGGCAGCTCCCTGGTTAATTAAAACAACCACCTGGTCTATAGCACTTGTTATATCCACTTCCGTCGCCGCCGACATTCAGGAAGAATACTAAAAAAAAGTGTACCGGCGTTTTCTCTAAAAATGGAAAGACAAGAACCATTCTAACTGTCAGTACATACCTCTCCTGAGCTAAGGAGTAATAGCTTACGGCACAACTAGTCGGCATCGTCTGTAGTGGCGCCACGGTACGGTTGGTTGGTTACTGGTTTTAGGTCACCTAGCTGTCCGGAATAATTTCGGAGCAAAACGAGTCAGTGCACCGAGCGAAGAAACTTGAATATTTTGCGAGTTGAACTCTGGAGTGTGTGTTGTTATTTTCGTATGATCATAAATGCTACACTTTGTACGGTGGCACCGGACTTTGAGCCCCGTTCTGTAACTACCTGTTGCCGTTTAGTACTACTAGATTAATAATATTAATTAATGGATGTAGGATGTATGACGTTTACATTTTAACACCTCAATTCCCATTCCAAAAACAAAAATGTGCAGTGAAATAGTATGTAGTTTTAAGCCAGGGGAGTTGTAAACAACTTACTTCTTGGCTTAGATTTACACACCTGCACGAACGATACGACAATTTTCTTTTAATAAAAAAATAAAATTCCCGGAACTTACGTAACCTCTATTTACTATTTTGAGAACAAGTCACCTGACTCGACCAAGTTCAAGTTCAATGGAAAAGTGTGTGCAGACCGCCCCATGCATGTTAGATAGACACTGGCACGTAAACGTTTTGGCGTTCCATAGGTTCTGTTCTACCTGTTACCGTTTAGTACGAGATTAAATAACAATTAATGGATGTAGGATGGTATGACGTTTACACATTTTACCACCTCAATTTCCATTTTCGGTAAAAAGAAGAAGAAAAAAAGTGTAGTGAAAAATGATGTAGTTTCAAGCCAGCGGGAGTTGTAAACAACTTTTCCTTCTTGGCTTAGATTTACACACCACAACGTTAACGATAATTTTCTTTTAAATAACAAAAAATTCCCCGGAACTTACGTAACCTCTATTTACTATTTTGAGAACAAGTCACCTGACTCGACTTCAATGGAAGCTGTGCAGACCGCCCCATGGCTAGGTTAGACATTGAGCACGTAGAACCAGCGTACGCGCACGACCCAATAATTTGCCGTGAAACTTGAAGCAGACGAGAGCTCGGAAATGACAATCATGGATGTTCGCTGAGTTTTGAGAAATTATCGTATCACTTCACAAGGGACAGAAGCTAACTCTGTTTTTTGTTGTTGTTCCTACCCGGGGACAGTTTAGTAAGTAAAGACTAAAGAGAATGTAGCCAAATCTACCGTATCGTCGCTGCTTACGGTATACTATTAATATATTGGCTACTCCCCGCACAACAACATGTTGGAAGCTAGGCTAGGCCCACAGCCACTCAACGTTGGCGCTATACACTGTATTAGTAGTATTGCATTATAGACAGTTACTGCCACTGGTAGTACAAAAACAATACAAGTATTACAAGTCTAAGTGCAGGTAAGTACCAGTACTAAGACTAAGAGACGGCATAATGGACTAAGTCTGAGTCTCATTGCTACATAGTTAGTAGTAGTAGTACTACTACTAGTAGTAGTATAATTAATTGTAATATATCATGTATACAATAAATAAACAAATGGAGTCATCCTCTTCTCCTCAGCAGATATCAATTATGACTGGATAGCTAATGTTAATTAAGAATTAGCATAACGTTACACTTGTTGTTACTAACATAACAAGGTGAACGAATGCGAACTAACAATTAAGACAAAGTTTTTTTTTTTACTTTTGGGTTAAAACTGACATGATTTTATCCATACTTTGACCAATGGGAGGATGCGATAGTGAGGCGTTATATCATTTCAACTGGCGGACAGATCATGTCATCAACACAACCGTGTGTACGTTTTGACTCGAGTAATAATCCAGCTTTTGTTTTGTCAGGTATTAACCACAGGCACTCTCAGCGTTTTGTTAGTAGCCTAGGTTACATACTATATATATCTTCAAGGTAGGACAATCTTACCTCTAAGAAGCAAAATTCTAACATTAAATGGCAGATTTTTGGATGAAATTCCAATCATATGTGGCGCTGAAATGGACATCGTCTAGTGTATAAAGTAAGTTGTAACCCCAAGGTACCTTGATAGGACCCTTGCAGAAAATTCTGCAAAATATGAAATCTTGATGTACCTGTGAGAAACGTTAGCGATTTGAAGTGACCGAGTAGAAGCGCTACTCCATTCGCCGTCCAACAGAATTCATATTTTACTGATATTACTTTACGATTTAATATTACCTCTGGTGATGATTAAGGTGATGCCAATTTCAGACACATACGATTGAAATTTCATCCGCAAAAATTTAAGAGCAGGTGTCTCGGCATGTTTTCAAGCTTTGCATTTTCTAGCCGTTGTCACAGTGTGGTTAAGCTGTCCAAGAGAGTAAATCCCAAGTGTTAGATGGATGACTAAGCTAGTGAGGGATAATATTAACCAATTTTTTTATTTTCAAACACTGGTAGCTAGTTTGTTTCTTGGATTAAGTTTTTGCATTTTGAAAGTTTTAATTTGATTTTGAAATGGCCAGAATATTTAAATAGGGGAAGTGATTGTAGGTGGGAAAGTGGGATTGAGGTATCTCATTTTACATCATTTATATCCTGAAGACTACATCAAGAAGTATCATGTGTCCTAAATTACTCTGGTCACAGAGACCGATATTAAGTGTGGATTTTCTCTTCTTGGCAGTAAATGGTGTTGGGGGAGGGGGTTTATTGGAGATCTGGTATATTGACAACTATTTGGAATAGATGATGATGGATGATGTTAACAGACTAGACTTAAAATGTGAAGTGAGATTTGAATGCATCTTTTGAAGAGGATTTGTTAACAATGACTTCGCAGTTGTTCATGAGAGGAAACATGTGGCAAATAGGGTTGTGTGAAGAAACCCCTTTCATGACAAATAATGCATTATACGTTATGAAATATCTTATACAGTAGATAAGGGCATCGGAATCTCAATGCAGGTCTGCATTCTGGTTTCAAAATCTTGCGTGTGCCCGAATTGGTGCCTGCAGTTCCAAGATTCATCCCTCCCCCCCTCAGCCCACTCTGTGGCCAGCCCCAGCTTGAAAATATGCTCCACAATCCCTACTTCTTTGCAGGGTGTTCTGTTTTTTTCTTTCTAAAGATGCTTGGGTCTACCATTGCTGGAATCTCTTTGTGTGTGGCGGCAATGCCAAATGGCTGATTTGATTGAAATCTTGAGAGCAAACAAATTTGGAATTAACCATTTGTTAAGGAAGAACAAGACATTTGTTTGTTCAAAAGGAGCTAGATATTTTTGATTCCTTGTCGAAGGCCCGATGAATGTAAGCGATCACGATTGCTTGTTTTTGCGTGTGGCGTGCGTGCTGTATGTGAGACTTGGCTTGTAAACATGACAGTTACAAATGTTCCACTTGGGCAAACTTTGTATTTGGCATTTACCTATAGATTTAGTATTCCACCTTATTGAGCAAATGCGCCATATCGTTTCGGTTGAGTTTCAAAGAACTGCGATTACCGTGTTCGTAATCGCTTGAACGCTCTGTAGTTCTCACCACATTACTGGTTCATGTGACAAATAACACCTTGACGTACGTTATCTGCAGCAGCTGTAGATACGAGGATCAGGACCTCGATACATCATTATGGTTTTATAAGGCTGCCATTCCAGCCTAGTTACCATAAGCCCGACTAGGAAACTCAAGAGTTCACAAGACACATATCTCTGACCAATGGCCACTTAAAAAAAAAAATGTATCTTGCCTTCCACTGTTACATTAAAGTTCATGGGCAAGGACTCTCAAAGCCTGAACTGGTTTAATATCGTTTCATTGTTAGTTAGTAACTGACAAATGACACTTTAATGCGTTTTAATGTTAAATACTTTCATCGTTAGCCAAACATGTCATGAAACTGTATCTTGTTCCCTATCAGCATTGTGACGAGCACCATTACAAGAGTTATCAGCCTTTGTAGATTGTACCATTTTTTTTAGATTGTACCATTTCAAACCCAAGCAAATTCTAGGATTGTAATAGTGGGGCACCGACACCCGGCCTGCAACATTAAAACACACTCCCATGTAATGATATCTTGATTTTGTATGTTAATGTCAAGTTTGTAAGGAAGTGACTCATTCCTATTGGCTTGACCTTCACCCCTGTGTTCAAGACGATATCCACCGGTGTCTTGGAGTACTTTTTTTTAGCATTGTGATTGGTCGAGTGAAGGTTGAGTACAAAGTGCCTTTCCAAAATGTTTCAGATCCTTATCGGTAAATATGTTTCTCTTGGTGGAGAACGTGGAAGTTATTATATGTTTAAAGTTTGTTTCACGTCTGTCATTTTCATTCTTGTGGCTGGAGTATGCCATGCACAAAGTCTCGGACGACGCAAAGGTCTCGGTCCTAGGCCCCCTCTGGTGTCGGTCTCAAACTCGTACCTTCATATATCCGACATTTATCTACCTGAGACTGAACTCCATGACAACACTCGCCCTTAATGAACTAATCATGTGCGGTAGGTATATATATGTAGGCTATACAGTGTATCATTTTTAGTGTTAAGTTTGTAGCCTAGATGCTATGCCATAGGCTAGCCTAGCCTGTTGCACATGGCATCCAGTAGGCTGTATACTACCTATTGTATATATATATATATACTGTATACCTGTGAACTATGAAAGTGCACGTGTGGTCTACATCGGTCGACGTATAGCTACTGTAGTACTAGTAAATATGATGGTACACATTAAGTGTAATCGTCACTACATTGGCTTGTAAGTTTCTCGTTTGCAAATTGTATGAAGGGTTACGTACAGTAGCCCCCAAAAAAACATGTGTACACCAAATGTCAATGACCTAAAAATGTATTGAATTTTCATAATCTTTGCTTTTTTCAACCTACTTGTAAGTACACCCTTGCTAATTGACATACTGTCGAGTATCAATTATAATCACTAGATCTGTTGTTAAAGTACTCAAACAAAAGCCATACAGCTTACTTATTATAATAAAACAGAAATTTCGGTATGCCTATTTTACAACCTACATTGTGAAAGGATTTTCTGTTGCCATAAATTTTGTAAATACCATATTATGCAACACATGCTAAGTCAACGAGTATCATTGACTTTACAGAGTTTCCTTTTAATGTTGCAGAAAATTCACACAGTCATGTTTAGTTTTCTCGTCACAGATATTACTCTACCTGAAAGCATTCTGAAAGCATAAATAATGATATTATCTAATTCAGTGCATACATGTGTTCTGAGTATATTGCACAATCATCTGGAAATCCAGTGAAGTCTCCAGGGGAGTGATTTGCAACTCTCCCACTGGTCTTTTCGTAGTGAACTGAATGGAAGGTCTGATAGGTGCATGAAGCAATGGAAAAAGAGAATGATAAAACTATGCAACGATTAAAAGAACGGTAACAATACCTTATGCCAAGTTTTATATTTGTGTTTGTATAGACGGTCGTTTCATAACTAAAGCTATTTGATGCCTCTTCCATTTGTAATCGATCAGTCCAGAATTTCAACTTCAATTATTAATGTCAGGGTTATGGTAGTGTGCCAATTTTGGTATCTATTTATACCTCTCCTGAGAACAGTACTTTTGCTTTAACATATGTACAGCTACTGCTTCTTGGTTTTAGACCTACCATTTAACTATAGTACCCCACATAAATTATATGACCGTAATATCATCCTTCCTCCGACCCTCCCCGCAATTAATTAATTCTACGATCGATATGTGATCGATAGACTGGTATAGTTTTTGTATATGTTATACCATACAAATTGTACAGGGAATGCCCAGGTTTCTGCCAGAAAGAATCGTCTTAGCCAAAACTCAAACCAAAAATGCTCAGAAATAATGGGAGGGGGAAGGACAGTGGGGTTCCTCCCCTATGTGGTCTTATGTTTTTAATTATATAACCAATAATACCCTAATGGCGCCCCCATGCTTCCTTCATGCAGCTGCCTTTGTAGATAATCCTGTTTTACCCCAATCATTGTGGTTTAGCTAATGGCAGTATTACTACAGAGACAGCTAGGTACAGTACTGTATGTGGCTGGTATATTCCTTGAAATTGAATACCCCCAAACAAGTAAGTTTTGGATATTACCCATAACATGTTATAACCTCTTGAATCTCACCAAAATAGACTGCTATGGTGATGTGGTTTCAGGGTCAATAGGTGGTTATAGGCACAATGATGTAATTTATCTGGGCCCTGTCATGCCCTCCCCTACTAATGCAACTACAAAGTCAACTTAAAATATGCCTGAGCAGTTAATTGCAGTTAAATGGGAAGCATACAGTTGTGGTTAAACAAGCATGAATTATGCCTCTATAAGGCCACGAATTGTAAAATGCACTTTCAAATCCTCTTAAGTTCTCAAAAGGACATATCGAGAATTTCTGAAAGCTCTGACTTTAAGAAAACTAGTCGAGGTAAGCCAGTGGATGAAGGCCCCCCCCCATAAGTTTATTCCATGATTTGAGGTCAAAAGTCATGAAAATGGTCAAAATTTCAAGTTTGTTACTTATGATATATCACAGTGCTTGCAGTGTGCTGTCCGTCATACTTGATTTTATTTGCATATATTATATCCTTGACTGATAAATTTGGCGCTTTGACAATTTTGCTTCAGGGCCTGTCACACCAGCACTTAGTGAATGATGTTTAATCCTGGTCTGGATGATGCGGCCATTTTCTTTGCCACCTTATAAAATATTTTTGTGTATAATGTGGATTCATACTGCAAAATTGATGGTCAAGGTCTTCTTTTCTTTGAAAGCTGTGAATATGTGTCACGATAGAGACTCCAGTTTATTTATTATCCTGACACTTGCAGTCTTGTAAATAACTTTACCAGCTTTACCAGCTATTGTTTAACACCAGATTTCCCTGGTGCAGTTCTTTTGAGGAACTTAATTAAGCCTAGCTATGCCTGGTAGGCCATACTGTACCAAGACCCTATATAGCGAGGTAGGCCTTTTATATCCTTTATGCTAGGACAGAGATATTACTGTGTAATTCTCTCTTTTGGCTGTGGTATTTTGTTAGGGACAGTTCACCTTCTCACTTCATTGTATAAAATTACCTCCTGTCCTGTACTGTTTGTTGTAGATCAGAACAATTGTCATTATATCAAATTACCTCCTGTAAGGCAACAGTTAGAACAATGGTCATTGGGTGAACTGTAAATTATAATATATTTCCAAATAGTAGTAGAGCAATGCAAACTGGCTGACAGTCTTTGCTGAAAATCCATACATGGTCAGATCAATACCAGCAGGGGCATTGCTAGGGTGCTGTGATGGGGGGGGGGTGTAGAATCATAATTTTCCAACTGGGCAGATGCCACATATTATGTAAGCGTAAGCACGACCAATCGGTTGGCGAGCAGCGTACAAATAATTTTTTGGAATAAAAAGCCTCACAGATGGCCAGAAATGGCACTTTGTTTTGTGATCTCATAAATTTCCACTTCCAAAAAGGTTTACCTTGCAAATTTCTGAGGGGCAACTTCCCCTGCTGCCCCCTCTGCTGCGTACGGCCATGGTTGGCACGTACATGGCATAGAAAAGAAAATGTTTGGCTAAAAATACCTCCTAGATCGCCGAAAATGATACTTCCTAGGCCCTCATTATTTTGGAAGGCCCTCATTTTTTCGTAAAATGTTCGTAGGCCTTAGGCACAGGGCCTACTGACTGATGTATCTATTGGGTACAGTATAAGGTTGCCTAACGTTAGGCCCATAGGCGTGAATCCTTCACCAAAAGTGGGGGAGGTGCTTTTTTAAAATATAGATCTGTGGCCTTAACTTAATTAACTCTTTGTGCAATAGGCATGGAATCCAGGGGCCCTAGGCTATGCACATTTGAAAGCTCTATAGGCTCTTGTGGGCCTATTTCTGTTTCCGATAGGCCAACATTTCAGACAAATTAGGCTATCCCAAACATTTTACCCCATACCAACAAATCTCAGTAGCTAGATGATTGGGGGCAGTGTGGGGTGCTGAATTCTAACTGGATGGATTTTTCCAACTGAGTGTCGGCACCAGGGTTTCAAAAATTGTGGGGAGAGAAAAAGAATGGGCCACGACAAGATCCTCTACAAAGCTGTTTACTGCCTTTGATTGGCTAATTTTGAGACCTCTGTTAGTATATTCTTAAATGCACTCTCCCCCAACATAGGGATCATTTCCACACAGCAAAATGTTGTATAAGGCCTCCGTACTGTTGCCCATACACGGTCGGAACGGTAGTATACTACAGTGATAGTCGGATCCTGTATCTGCGCGTAAGGTTTGGACGAAAATGAGAATTTTGAAGGTCGCATGACACGAACTGTGTCAAACTGGACAATTTTAGTTGGATTTTATCAAGGGAAAATGAAATTTTCGGTCATTTCACTTTGACTAGTTGGAAATTATACAAACTTGACCAGTTGGAAAACTGGCAAGAGTGAGATATAAGAAATTCCAACTGGTAGCTCTGATTTTCCAACTATCATTATCGTTTTAACCAACCTTGTGGGGTTGAGATGCCCCCCCACACCCCCCTTCTAGTGACGTCCCTGAATACCAGTAAAAGAGATACTCATCAATTTAGTAGGACAGCTTGTTGAAACCACCAGCAATAGACTGTACACATATACTGGTTAGTGAGATAGACAATTAATACAGCAATATAATAGTCTCCCAATTCAAATTAACCAGCCCTCATGTTTTAATGAGCTTAAATAACGATTTCAATGTTAACGATACCAGGGTAAAAATTGATACCCCCTCCGATTAATACTCTTTAATTCCACTTTACCTGTTGCATAAAGTATTGCCTAATTAAGTTAAGAGGGTTTTCCCCGTCACTTTTGTTCATGAAGTTTGGAACAATTATGAACAAATGTAACCCTTTTTACTTGCTTACCTTACTATATATATAATATATATATATAATATATATACTATAAATACTATATATACTATATATACTATATATACTATATAATATATACTATAT
>JAODAG010342099.1:0-10043 GCA_027574785.1 Orphnurgus asper
ATACGATATATATATATATATAGGCTATATATATATATGCTATGGTATGCTATGGTAACTATTCTCATGGTCACGTAACCATGGGGAGGGAGCATGCGTGCGGGAACGACCTCTCCGAACCCCTCCCCTCGCTACCGGACCCCCTTCCATCGGCCAAAACATAGAGGAAATACTAGGAGGAAATATTAGACGGGATACTACATGAGAAAACAGACGTTTATAGGGACGTCGACTCTATTTCGACCAGTCCCCCCCCCCCTCCACACACACACACATTTCAAATTTCCTGGTTTTACTTCCCTGGACTGCATGCACCTCCCCATTTCAAATTTCCTGGTTTAGACATCCCTGACTGTCAGTGAGGTACCGTAGTGCCAGTGGAGCAACGGCACGCATATTTCGTCAAAATTACTCGACTAGCCGCTACGATGTAATACCACCCACAATTGATTACATGTCCCCCTAGCTAGCCCTTCGTGTACCGTGTATCTCGGTCTTCTCAGAGCTCGTAAAATATTATATAATAATAATTGTTATAAAAGAAAATAAATGCGCCGATAAAAGTCTTGCGAAGTTCACGGAGCGGAAGTGGCCTATGCGAAACTTGCGGATGGTATAAATCACGTGGTCTCTCCTTGAATAGCATGTACTCGGATTATTTTGAAATGGATTTTCATGAAACTTATCGTCGGCACCATATCAAACTTTGACAGATTAATGTTTCAGAAATGCGTAAAGTCATGAAAATCACTTTGAAAAGAATTCAAAAAAATACAAAAGTATAACATGTTTATTAAAAGTTTCGAAAGAGAGGTAAAAGACATAGGTCTATATGGCGGCTTCAGTTTGCTTTTATATATTCACACTTTCCACCGATACTGAAAATATACAAATATGAATCATTCTGTCTTTAGCCTTGAATGAAAAACGGCGTCGACGTTTGACCAGCGTCAACCAAAGTCAAACATTAAGGTTGCGTCAACGCTATTTATTATAGGATAAACAATCATGTGTGTATGGGTCTGATCACAATGATAGACTTGATATAATAACAACCATGTCATTCTTTGATATATCATTAGTAGAAGTTATCCATTAAAAAACGATAAGAAAATACGACCAACATATTACAAGTTTTCTATTAACTTTCTAGAAACCCAGGTATAACGGTGAATAAAGCAAGCTAGCAACAGCCTACAAGTATGAAGTCTTTAAAGTCGGTTTGGACACTTTATTATGTTGTTCCATAGACTGACATAAAATTTCGATCCTATAATGCAATGGAACTGCTTATATTTAGAATGAAGAACAGCCAAGTATCTTGTAAATAAATACTTTTTTATTTATTTATTTATTTATTTTTATGATCATTTGTTTTAATAGGCTACCGTACTAAAACAGGTTACATAAGCAGGTCTGACAAGGGGCACGGGTGGAAACGGTAGTAGCTGATTTCGGCCAAATAGTTACAAATGATTTTGTTTCACTTTTCAATGAAAACCCATCGTTAAAAGTTTTATCAAAATTGTAAATTTTGCAGTAGGCCTAAACTGTTTCGTTCTATCGTACCGTAGCCAATTAGCCTAATATTGGTTTGCTAACGTTTGCAGGCAACTAATTCTATGTCCAGACAAAAGAATTAACTTTAATACTGGTATTCACGTTACCGTGCCACTTACAAGACATAACGTCAAAATGATTAAAACGAGGTCATTGTCTTTTCTATTGTTTTTTTATTATTTTACATTTTGCTTCTTAACATGCACGTATAAAACAACCCATCAGAGAGAGTATATAGAAAAGATAAAATCCCTTAATTAATTAAAAAGTGCGTGAATTGAATTGTAGAGACTACATACGTCCGTTAACTTTAATTTAATGTTTAATATCGCTCGCTTTTCTTACTATATATACAATTTGGGGTCCAACGCTGTTTCACGAAAACAGTCGAAAAAAGGGGGGACGAGAGAATATACAGTCGGAGGGCCCGGGCCATCCTTACCTTGATTGCAGGTTTTTCCCCTCCACCCAGAGTCACACTGACAGCGGTTTGGACCTATACACCGACCGTGCATACACCTGGATTCACATACGGCTGTGGAAATAATAACAATACAAAAAAATGATAATAGATTACTGGATAATTTCTTTTGAATAATTAACGGTACCGGTTAATTAGATGTATGGCTCCAGTGAAACGATGTTCTACCGGTGGATTGCAGCCAAACAGCTTATATGCGTGATTTTACGCGTGCATTTTAGCCGAAGCTCGCATTGCTTCGTTGTCTTTTGTTTCATTCAGTTGCACAAGAGACTATAACATTTGCCGGTATATCTATAACCAGGGAACTGACCATAACAGATACCGCCGGCTTCCTTTTGAAAGTTTTGGGTGACTGTGCGCACGTGATCTTTCTGACTCATGATTTAGGGCAGATCGTCATTCTTGTCTTCCAGTTTCACAAGTTATAACAAGTGATCATAGCTTAGCATAACTTTCGGTGATCCTGCATGTGCGAGTGTGTTGAAATTACTGACATATTTAATACTTGTAATGCGTCAGTTTCGTGTGTGCATTTGATGACTTAGATCCTGTTTCTATGGAATCGCGTAGAAACAACATACCGTAACGAGCGAAATCGCAAAATGGCCAAAAAAGGAAGAAAAAATACCCAAACTTGGTATTTTAGTTTTCATTAATTAAAACAACTCGTTTGGGCTTCGTTACGATTGATTAATACAAGTTTACGACTCTGTAAACATAACAAACAAAATAATAACGCCACTATAAGAGTTTTTTGGACTGCTTAAAACGAAGATGAGATAAAAGTTGTTAAAAATGTTTTCCATTCCTAGGCTGATTTCCGTTCTAATTCATCAGATACATTAATGTGCTGTGAAGGTCGTAATAGGATCGGAACATTTGTAGTTTATTGATCGTCAGGCTAATTACGCTTAAATACTCGAGGTGTTTACTCAACCGCAGTTTCTGATATATACTCACAGTTCATATCATCTCCCCCAAGTTACAGGGTCGATTGTAGGCCTAGATGCAAACCAACAAATATTTATACGGTGCGGTAGTTCGCATAAAGCAGCTTTCTGAGTCCGAAATATGTGATAAATAAATAAATACTTCCCTGTGTTCAACTGCAGTTTTATTGTCAAAACAATAGACTAAATGCACTAATAACGACAACAAACTCCAGTGGTGTAAGTAATATTAATTAGGAGATAATATACGGTACCGAACAACCCACATACATGTGTTGGTTATAGTTAATGTTATGACTGCAGAATGACTTATTTTGCAATAATCCAGAGATATGCACCGTCGTCGGAATGCTTGAAACAATATACCAGTCCAATTCAAAATGCCGCTTTAAACGTTATTTCGTTTAAAAGCCAAACACGATACCTGGTTAATACTTAATAGTCAGCAAATTCCATCAAGTGAAACAATTTTAAATTTGTTTCACCCACATTCGCCTTAATTGAAAACTTGACCTCAAAATTGGGACCAGCTGCTTCACTGAAGTGGATATAAAACGCAATTCGGGTGGCAAAATTGCAAATCGTTTTTGATGTGGCATGATACATTACCATAGTACGATTCTATTTCGCGAAAATTCGACACAAATTCGGTCAAGCCAAGACTAATTATCCTGTAAACTATAAGACCAATTTGGTTCTAAATTTCCAAAAAAAATTAAATACATGTTAGGGTGCAGATTATTTCTTGGGTGGCTTTTTTTTATAGTAACAAGCAGTCCAATCGGAATTGGACTGGTGCTGGGGAAGTTGGGCAGTTTGGCGTGGATGGTGCCGTGGCACATATGGTGCCGTTGTTTGGTTTTAAAGTGCAAGCCTGTTCTTTCTTGGGTAGCATTTCTTTCAAAACCCAAAATATTCCACACCAAAAAAAATCAAATACAATTATTGTCTTTACAGTAAAACCACGACCCCGGTAGCAGTGTAAATTATAGGCATTAACATCACCACCTTCAATCTCCTTTTACTTTTTTATGTCGTCACTGTTTAATTAATGAGATGGATGATAAACAACGACCACCTTCGATCTCTTCTGGGGGTTTGTCTATAAAAGAAACCACTACTTATTTCGTTTAGGTCAAACCATAACCTTACCAACTCATCTGTCATCAGACATCAGAGGAAGAGCGTGTTAGACAGATATAAATAGGCCTAAATCTGAACGGAGAGCGAAAACAGGTACAAAATTAACGGGAACTATTTTATGCAACTTTGATGGAGAGAAAAGAGTGGCGATTCTTCTACAAGAGAGAAAGAAATATAGGAAAGCTTGCCTGAGTAACCAGCTAATGGAAGGGGCAATGGACGTGGTGGTGATATTACCAGGGAGCTGCAACTTCGCCAGTGCCGAAAAGGTTCACTGCATATAAAAGCACTGTAATATTGTGTGATATTACATATATATGTATGTTATAACACTCTTAAATGTTAAAAATGTGTGCTTACGGATGCCACCTGATATTACGAACTTCGTCACTAGTACCCTAATTTCTCATGCCACCTGTATATGAGTGGATAATACGATACCCGATATATCCCTATATAGCCTATATAATATGATCCTCATCAATGAGATCAGCAAAAAGGTGAAGTGCGAGATCATAACTCGTACCCTTAATTTATTCCACGTGTCTCCTACAAGTAGCTTATCAGTGATAACACCACCTCTACACCACGCACCATACCCGTTGTATATTCCCATCAACTCAAAAACACTTTATGAACTGCAGCTATGATAAATCTACAAAAACAAAGGACTTTCAAACCTTTGTAGCTTCTTTGCTATGGATTAAAGATCACATGGAAGGCAATACCCTAGCATCATTGGTCCTGCGCGTACACCACCCGAGTCGAAAGGGATCACTGCATATAAAAGCCCTGTAATATCGTGTTATATTGCATATATATATATGCCCGTATGTTATAACACTCTAACACATGTTAAAAAATTCTGCTTACGGATGCCACTTTGTGTTAAAAGATTGATTGCTTGCTCTTTTCTCAAACGACTGAACGATTGAGTCTCTGTAAATACAGCGAGAACGCTAGAAAAGCAACCCACCAGACCGATGTAGTACGCAGCATTATCGTCAGCGATCTCCGGGTTTCCCCATATTTCTCCATTCTCCATATCTCTCGTAAACTCCTCGTTCCAGAGCAGAAAGATGAACATTATGCTACTCTGTACTTTTGCGGTTCCTTATAGTTGTCACGTTCCACACATCCCCTACTATAGCTCCCCACGTTTCTGTTTTAACACAAGGGGCTTCCAAAAGCGACTCGAATTTAACATGTGTTGAAGTGTTATAACACAGAGGCATATATATGCTTAACACCGTTCATTTAAATAGCATGTTAAAGAGGCTTTCGGCACGGATGCGTACACATAGCTACATGGCGCAGTCCAATGCAATGCTTATTTCAATACGCATGTGCGTTTATAATATTATGCCATGCGATTGCAATACAACAATGTGAGTACAATGCCGGTACTGCACAAAATAACGAGTTACCGTACGTATTTTCTGTAAACGCGGACAATTTTAACTGCTGCAGCTAAAATTTTCCGCGTTTACAGAATATACGCAACTCGTTATTTGTGCAGTACCGCCGGGTAGCAATCATGGTACTCACATTGTTGTATTGTAATCGCATGGCATAATTAAAGGACTTTGTACAAATTTTGACCAAGTCCAGATGATTTTTAATAAAACAAGATGAATTTCTGTTTTTGTTTTTTTTACGAGATGGCGTATGGTCGTATGAATGCTTTCAAGAGAATTAAATCGGGGCAAAGATCGAGTTGTGGTTGGCCCTATTAGTTTAGAATCGTTCATGTGTTCCGTCTTCTGTGTCTTAATTTCAGTTATTTTATTTTGGGCAGTAGGCCTATATAGAGGTATCGTTCTGCCTGTAACTTCCTACAAGGCGTGATTTTAACTGTCGATCCTGTGTTTATACATCATAACTAAAAAAAGGGGGGGAGGGCTCTGTAGTTAGAACAGCTAGACGTGAAACTGGGTTATCCTAAAATAGCTGCGAGTCCCCGAGCAGAGAATTGCGTCAACGTAGTAAATGTAAGGCTGTTTCTGCTATTAGTGGCGAGAACTGACGTATGTTACTCAGTTCCTCTGATAATGATCACCATGTTTGGTGTGTTTTTTGTTAAACGGAATATCCTGAAGCATGGCGATCCATCCAGAATCCACTAATTGGAAGGCTGCAAAAAAGAGTCTTTTTCTTTAAAACAAAGGGCTGCTTGTTATAACGTTGTAGACTTAGTTACACGGAACGACCAGGCGGTGGAAGTTAGTAAATTGAGCACAATTATAACGCCTTGAAAGCTGTACTCCCTTCGAATTAAGTTTTATGATTTATACATAGTTCGATGTTTGTGGCTAAAGCCTGGCTGAAATTTTTAAACGGGAAATATAGCAATCTATAGGCCATGTGAGGTTACGATCGATTATAGGTAAATGTGTCAGATATACGATCGAGAAACTTTAATGTTATCGTGCTTTCTTTTGTTGTAAACATTCATCCAATGAATGAAAATTAATTTCAATTAGTGATCATAGCTTAGTATAAATTTCACCGTAACGTAGGCTATTTGTACAATCATGTTTTCGTACTACTGTTGTACGTACGTTCGTCCAATCGTTCCAAAAATATATAGGCCTATCTTAGCCGATATTCTACTACTGGGCTAGCAAGCTATGTTGTTTTGAAGCTATATTAATTGGTGATATCGACCTCGTAAAGTGGAGAACGATTTGAATATCTCTCTTCTTGAAACTTTCCAGATGAAAGAAAAAGTGACGAAGAGTCGGTTGCAAGATGTCGCATGTCACCTTCCTCCTCTTACGCTCACTTAACTATGCACTTACATCGACCGCGTAGGCCTTCTTTTATTTTCCATTGTTAATATTTAAGTTTAAATAATGTATGTCCGATTATGTGACAGGAAACGAGAACTACTAGTAATCGGCCTGTTTGTTTTTGTCTGGGTCATCAAATTGTTTCTATGCCTCATCACGGTAAAATGTTGGCGGATTTCTTGGCACGCTTATAATAATACGCCAGTGTAGAAATCACCTTCATTTCTGTTTTTAATAATTATAGGCTTTAATTGGAGAGGAATAAAAGTACGCCTGTAGGCTAGGCCTACGTTTTGGCTAAGTTCATTGTGTATAGGATTTGTATAGTGTCATAAGGACGGCCTGTGTTGATCATTAATGGTAGGGCCACCGTCCAACAAAACCACGAGCTACATATTACGTGGCACTACAATCGGCCAGTGATCCCCAGGTCTGAACCGTCCAATCGAAATAGGTTTGGGGGCTGGGAAGCCAAATCGACAATAAAAAACACCCTCGAGTACTTCAGCTCTCTACCATTTTGACGTCACACCAAGTTATGAATAATTACGGTTTATCATTAGGCTATATATATCGGCCATTTGTTAGATATATACACACGTTACCGTTTGCATCGCGATTAAGGTGCCATTACGTCACTCGCTCTATATGGGCATTGTTGCTGTATTATGTTACAACTACGCACAGGGTGGACACGTCATTTATCTCTTCGATATTTAATGTAATATGTAACATGTTCGTCGCGTGTGGATGATCTCAATAGCACGTTCATTGTTGGAGAAAGAGCAAATGGCCTATAGGCTAGTCGTTGTGATACCGGTATATGCCACCTCTATTCTTCTAATGTAAATTGGAGAAACTAGTTGATAGATGACGTAGCGCTTATTATATCTTTTATGAAGGATGTAAAGGGACCCGGTACGGTACCTTTCTAACGAATGAGATAACTATGACGACCAAAACGTTCGGGGTTTCGGGGTTCGTGTTTGCTTCGTTCTAGTTTCTAAAAAGGTCATGGGCGAGATAATAATGGCAAGTTTCTTCCGATAGAGAACAGGCCCTTTCACTACCGGTAATGACTACTCGACGAAACTAAACAACAGCTGCCTCTTTTCTTCAACTTATTTTTTATACCAACTAAGCTAGTATAACTTTTGATTAACGTCTTTAATCCACCTTCGACAACCAGCGTGAATAGGGATATACGGTAGTTAAGGACTATATCATCGGGATATAATAAAATGTGAAAAGCTTGCAACAACCCGCGTTATAACATTCCATTAGTCTTAGCAACTTAGCAATTTATCATAGCGACGTGGCTGATGCCCATTTCTATAACCTAAGATCGACACGTTCAAACCAGGCGGATCGATATTTAAATTACAACCAAATTCCAGTGCGTCGCGCACGTCGGATTACGGTAATGCACCCTTCTTGGTAGACGCTTCATATGGGACGCGCGCACAGGTACTTCGCCACTACGGTACCGTATGCCAGAAAATATGTAGTATGGATACTGTATAGACTGGCATACTCGAGGGGTTGAAAGTACACGGTACCGGTACGTATTATATTGTTATAATAAGTATAGCCTATGCGGTACGTGTTTCATTTCATGCGCAGAAGGATGACAGTGACAAAGGTGGTGTACGGGAGATTGGGAAGCAAGTCATATAGCAATGTATGCCGTATGGCGTAAGCATAATACTGCCGTTGTTTGGATTTGGAGCCAGGTTCTTTCTCGGGCGGGGCTAGCATATCCTGCCGTTGTTTGGATTTAGAGCCAGGTTCTTTCTCGGGCGGGCGCTAGCATATGCTGCCGTTGCTTGGATTTAGAGCCAGGTTCTTTCTCGGGCGGGCGCTAGCATATGCAGCCGTTGTTTGGATTTGAAGCCAGGTTCTTTCTCGAGCGGGCGGGCGCTAGCATATGCTGCCGTTGTTTTATGCTACCGTTGTTTGGTGTTTGAGTCATGTTCTTTATTGGGTGACATTAGCATATACTGCCGTTGCTTGGGTTTGTAGGTCATGTTCTTTCTTTGTTGGCTTTTCTTAAAAATCAAAGGTAAGGACCAAATTATCGTAGTCTGAAATACCAGCCATAATGAAACTGGTTGTTGCAGGATGTGAAGTGATGGATTGAAAGTTGTTCTCTTCATAATTCTGTTGAAAATTAGGGGAAAAAAGCAGGACGTGGTCCCTTACTACGTCACTGTCCTGGCACTGTGGGGCCCAGACCCCATACGAAGGCGATCCTGACATCCTAACCCCGTGACGACGTTCCACCGTTCTCCCGAGGCGTAAAAACAACGGCACATTATTCACAAGCACTCTGGTCACTCAAATATGCAAAACTTCACTGAAAAAGAACTATATAGGCCTAGGCCTATATTTATACGTTACGGTATATACTCACGTTGACATTGGCCAAACGCATTTCTCTCCCAGCCTTTACAACAGCCGTACGAGAATTGTCCATTCTTGCAGAAGACCCCAGCCGGTTGTGATGACTTGTAAGGGTTATGTCTAGACCGTGGATTCGTCATGCCCCCTCTATTCGATGAAGACGGCATACCTCTCTGCACGTGTGATGGAAAGAAGGCACCGTAGCTACGAAGGAAATGTAAAATTAAAATCGTCCGTCAAAATGAAATAAAATAAAAATAATTTCATTGTCATTCATTTCAAATTGATCCCTTGACGAAATTCGTCAAAGGTATATAAGATATAAGGTATAAAGGTAAATGTTATAACGATTCTATAATAGTAAAACTTGGCCCGCCCTTATGTTGCTTGTCGTTGAGGGGGGGGGGGAATAATATTTCTTCCATTGGTCTTCCTCCCTTTGCGTCGCGTGACATTTAGCTACGATATGGGAAGGTATTATAATGTGTTACATATTTCATGATGCGAATAGTTTGAAAACATTAGGCCTATACGTTAAAAATGGTACAAAGTGCCTTTCTAATATCGTAAGCCGTTCTTTCCTGGCAAACAGAAAGATTCTTCGCATCGCTGTTTCAAGCGAATATTATTTCTTCCACCCAATTAATTAAACAAAAAGTCATTATGGAACTATACAAACCCCCCCCCCCTCCCCCCACCGGATGCGGGAAG
>JAODAG010342110.1:0-10043 GCA_027574785.1 Orphnurgus asper
CCCCCCAAAAAAAAATGTACAATTGACAAATAAAATTATATTTATAACTAAAATGTTTAGCCTATCTCTGATCAGGAGGTGAGAATAAGCTACAATTATCCCCCAAATTAAGAAAATCTGAAGAAAAAAATTGGTCCAAAATACTAGGTGCCAAATTCGCAAGATCTGGGGGATAATCCCCAGGTCTGGCAACACTGGGCGGAAGTTCAGATTTTTTACTCGGATTCGGCCGCTAGTCTTGGACAAGTCGTTCTTTGTATTAATACTACTTTTGACTATTATAATCATAGAAATAAATAAGTACTATTTCTATGATTGTACTATTTCTGTACTATTTCTATGATTATAATACACTACGTTATATTTGCCATTCGAGGGCGCCCTCCAAGTTTAATATAACTGACTAGGAGGTTTCTGAGTTCACTTCTATGGTCCAGAAGAACTATATAGTTCTAACAATAAATCCAACGAGAGTGAGGGTTGCATTCAATTTAGAGAATGTGTAATCAGCTACTATATATATATATATATATATATATATATAATTATGGACAAGACTATAATATAGAAACAAGACAAAATTGCAATATCTGCCACGCTGACCATCTCTCTGTGTAGAGAGACAGACAGACAAGGAAGTTAGGGTCCCAAAAGCCCGTCCCCCCCCCGAAAAACATAGGTCACCTTCAAATTCCAATAAGGCAAAAGGTTCGGAATGTCGACTTTCGTGCATGTGTCCTCATCTTCATTTAAAGTAACGTACTACGGGTGGTCCCCCTGACCTCATGCCGTGAGTCTCCCCATGCTTTTCATGCTTGCTATGCCTTCTGGACTATACAGTACTTTTGGCCTCTTGCGAAATCATAACACCCACCACCACTGACTGGATCGTTCCGGTACGGGTGACGATCGTCATCTGCCACTCAATTCCAAACAGGAATCAGGAATGTCGCCATCTTTTGACGTGGGGAGACGTGTGACACATAACGATTGTGTATGGTGTTTTTTTTTTTTTTTTAAGAAAACCGCCATCCCAAGAGATGGCTAAGAACTTTTGGGTGGAGACATTTTCCGGAAATGTCGGCAATCCGATCCAATTGGTCGAATGTTTGCGGGGGAAATCTCCGCTATTTTACCACGAAATTTCCGAGATTTTCTGAGAATTAAGACTATTTAAATTGTGTTATAATAATCAACTAATGAGTATAGGGATTCCATAGGCTCGGGGGAGGGGGAACCCCATCACGATTGTTTTTTTTTAAGAAACCCTCCTAAGAAACAACGGCAGCATAATGACCATGGCATCAAAAGCCAACTGACCCGCTTCTCATGCTCAGTCTCCTATTTCGATCGGACTGCTGAGGTCAAAAAGACAATTTGACGGGCACGGTACCGGTAGTGCCACGCAATGTGTAGCGTCATGGCTCTGTTGAGAGGACATTGTCCAACTTTTAACTAGTTTCTGCTTCTCGGCTTCACTTTTGTCTCAGATCATGTTGTAGTATCTGTATGGTGCTAAGGACTTGCGGCTCGCTCCGAGAGAGGAAAGCTCTACACATTACGTGGCACTACACTACAGCCAATGGTCACGTGGCCCTAACAGTCCGATCATCGAAATAGTAGTTTATGGTTTATAAAATTCATTCAAATTCAAATTTATTTCTCATAATTGTACACAAGGTTAACAAGCTTGAGACATTATGACGAATAATTGACTACGACGGACACTAGAAACAAAACTGTTGACCGTCATTGGGGCCCGTCGAGGGCTTGGCACGTCACCAAGGGTCATCGTCTAAAAAACTGTCCCGCCCTTCACTCTTACAGCATCTAAAAATTCATTAAATGTATATAAACTTTGGACTAGCGCTCGGAATAAAACATCATCACTTTAGCGCGCTACCAAACCGCGCATACATCGAACGCCTTATAAGACGCGTATACGTTACGTCGTCTCTTAACAGGTCGGCGCATATCTGCGACTCGCTTTTCAAAACGTACTTTTCTTCCCGTCTATCCGCGTCATTGGTCCTCTCGGTATCGACGCAGCGGCGAAAATGTGTCCGATTCATCCTGCGAAAGCTGACTAAATCCCCCTGGAACTTTGGACCATAATTTCTCACCTTCTCCCAGAACGTTTCGTTGAAATATTCGTACAGCAGTTGGTCTCCGCGGTTCCACCGCCTCATCTCTTCCGCGAGGTCGTCGTCCTTCTTAAACCTGTGGCTGGCACTCCTCACGCCGTTAGATATGTACAGAATATCCTCCAAGTCCCAACAGAACAACCTCCTGAGTAAAAGTAAAGATTCGTCGAAGTACTCGGCGATCATGACCAGGTCGATATCGGCTGCCAGCTCTTTTATCTTTCGTCTGATCTGCGGGTCGTCGTCGTCGAATTCGTGGTCGAACCCCAGGTCGAATAATTGGCCGTTGCGGCTCAGAGGGCGCATGTTGTAGGCGCGGTTTCTGTAGTACTCCATCGGCTGGTCCATGAACGCCTTGAGAGGGTTCCTCCGGTAGGCCAGCCCCATGCCACCGTACATTTCAAAGTACCCGAAAGCCGACGCTAACTGGTCCTCCGGTTTTCGAATGATCGTGACGTAGGTAGCGTCAGGGACCACGGCCTCCATCTCGGGCCTGTGGTACCTCGCGTGATTCGTGAGCATGTCGTAACGTTTGCCTCTCATGCCCGGAAGCGGCGTGACGTAGGCGCGGGAGAACTTGAACGTAAAGGACAGGACGTGGTTTTTGCCGAGGACAAAGGTCAAATTGCGATAATATCCGTACCTCTCGAGAATGGAGGCCGTAGTCGTGCTAGCGGCTTTGTGAACCTTTACGAAAACGATTCGCTGGACCGGACGACACGTCGAGCCATTACCCCCGCCGTCCATACCTGGAACTTTGCGAGGTAAGTCTTCGACAGTTTTGACGCGGTCGTGATTTCGTGACCCAGACTTCTCCCCCAGTGAGGTTTCTTCTTTGAAATTGATTCCAGTTTCGTCCACTGATTCTTTCGGGCCAAATTCTCTCCAGTTTCCTCTGGTTTTCATTCTCATTGCAGAATTGCGATGATTTGTTTCGTTGAACGCCGTTTTCTGGGCATCCGTATAGCGGCGGGTCGTTGCAGACGAAGCTGCCGGACGAGGATGCACGCCAGCAGACTCAACCTTTGACAACGTGTTCCCAAGATGGCGGTTTGACCTTTTCCGGTGTTCCTGCAGTCTTGCGAATGACTTACCTCTACGAGGTTCTACCGTTTCACCGGAGTGATCAGAGGCAACCGAACTATCGTCGCATTGGAAGCATTCTTTGTGATCACGGTGAAACAGAGGATTATTCGGGACTCGGATGGTTTCTGCATTTCTGATCTTCCTCTGCATCGCCTTCTCGGTTTTTATCTTTCCCATTCGGCTTTCATGCGCACTTTGGTCACGAGGTGCGTAATAGGCCCCATCCTTCAAATTTTCATTCAACTGAAGATGAATTTGTCGACTTTCCTCGAGATGCGCTACATCTTCGTCCACGTGATGTTGTGGCTGATCGGTTGCGTATTCCGCCCCGGTGGAAGACCTGCTCTCATCCACGGGGGTCCTTTCATGAATTGCTAGTCTCAGTTGTTTCGACGAAAAGCTATTAAAACAAAACAAATGAGATAGTCATAGATAAGGCAAATTACAGAGAGAATTAAGAAAATGTGAATGAATGTGAATGAATGTGCAATTACAGAGAGAATTAAGAAAATGTGAATGAATGTGAATGAACGTGAATGAGTGTGAATGAGTGTGAATGAATGTGAATGAATGTGAATGAATGTGGATGAACGTGAATGAATGTGAATTAATGAATGTGTGAATGTAAATTAATGTGATTCGACGGATGAACGAACTAACGAAGGTAGAAGGAAGGAACGAGAACACAACTTTTTTCTTGTCTGGTCTATACTCATGGATGTAACTGCGGCGATATCGGAGGATCCTATAGGAGGAGAGGGGGTGAAATGGTAGCGCATGCTCCCGAGACTGGTCTCGCTTTTAGTGCTACAATAAAAATCAGAAAAAAGTCAATTACCAATCAAATTAAATTGTCTAATTTAGAAATTTAAAAGTATATCAACGAGTAGGCTGGTTTTTAATTGCCCTGGAAGTTAATGGAATACACTTTGAGGTGATTGGCGAAAGGGGTATTTTGCCCTCCATTGATGCACTCTGTGTGACATTCATCAATTACGGGTAGAGGGTACATTTCTCTACCCCAACTCTGCCAGAAACCTCGAAATTCGGACGAAACGCTCGATTGATTGCGGCAAAAACGATTAACAAAGTCCGAGAATAAAATATCCGGCGTTTTGTTGAGACAGCAACCTTACACAAACCAAAGTTAATCTGCTTGCAATTCGGATGAAGAACATGGTAACGAATTATTAATAAATATTGTTGGGCTTTTTGGAGAGATAGTACATTACAGGCCCATTCAGCCGGGTGAGGATGTGTTCGGTTTGGAGTGTGAGGGGTGATTTCAGTTCGGTGGAAGTCTTCTCAGTTTGGCAGTCAGGATCTTTACTCACCCCTTTTTTTGGGGGGGGGGGAACTCCTCCGTAGGTATAGAAGCTTTTGTAAAATAAGAATAAATTATAGAATGTGTTTGGTGAACGCTGTGACAATGTGTCGATTGGAATTTACATCCTAGTACACTGGAAGAGGATCGGACACCCCCATAGCCTAACCTGTTAGGGGGGACTGGAAAGCGATCCCTCAATCTGAGCTGTGAAGTGGTATACAAGATGTTGACCATCCCACACAGGATTAGAAGAATTGTAAACATAATCCTTCTGGACGTTCTCGTCGACATGGTTAAGTACATCGTGCTCCTCGGCTTTCTTCTGGTTTACAACGTGTCCTGCAAAGAGAAGTGATAGGGATTACTAGTACGACATATATTATGGACATCTTCATGGGGCTCTGTAGACTTGTCGTCACACTTTCCGTACAGTATTTTATTTGTCTAGAGTGCGCCCTCACTTTCATCATATATTTCAATTTAGTGCTGAACGAATATCAAAACTTTTCCCCAGTGTGGAATGACTACGGTATTATATCAAACCGCAGTCACCTTCCTTATTTAACCTAACAGAATATTTAAAGCTATTTGGTGCGGCGACTATAACCGAGAAGCATTTCAAATTGCAACATTTTCAAATCATTGCAAACGACGAGTGTTCATTGATATTCAGTTCAGTATTACAATTTTTTGGTAGTATGAATTCAGTCCTTGGTCATTTTTGTTTTCTGAATCGTATTCGACTTTTTCGTAGTTTCTATTCTGCAAAAAACCTGGTAGATTGCAAGGTAGATTGTAGCCTGTCGTGCAGGAAATAAAGACATTTATCATACTGCATGATTGCTGCAGGGTCTCCCTAGTTTTGACCAAGACTGTTTGGATATTTCAATCTGAGATGGAGTTCAATTTACTTTTTTGATTCTGGAAACTTCAAGTTAATTTAAAGTCTGAGTTTGAATTTAAACATATTTTTTGGCAGCTGTTCATTGTTTTATTGGTATATCCAACATCGGAGGGAAGCCCTTTTCTTTGGCTCAGTAATATCATGTATGTGTTTGTGATGTTACGAATCGCCCGTACTCGTTAACGGTGGCCTATCCTCCACAAGAGTTTGCACATTTTATACGTGGCACTACACTCGCCCAATCATGATCACAATTACAGTCCAATCGAAATATGAGTGAGCGCCGGTTGGGAAGTGCATCTAGGTTCTAAGTACGTGAAACCGGTATATGATATCTTGTCATGTCACCGTGAACGGTGTCTTTTGTCTAAGCCAAACACACGAGTACTTAAAGACTTTTAAGTTAGGCTGTCACTTGAACTGTAGTGTTCAAAATGAATACCCCTCTCCCAAACGTACACCATGAAAGCTGGTGTAGGCTTGTTAGGTCAATGAAATGCCAAATGTCTTATATAGCCTACCGTAACACATGTACGGTGTCGCTTGACTGATCTGAAAACCACTAGTTTTTTTTTCTCTCTGCACGCCGGAAAACGATAATTCCGCTGTGGTTAACTATCTGTCCACGTTGCATATAGATCATTCACGGTGAGTGTAGTGCCACGTAATGTGTAAAAAATGAAGAAAAACACTGACCTTGAAACACTAGGTAGGCCTGTATAGTATTACTCTGCATGGACACTTCCGTGCATCTACGAAGACGACGGGATCGGAGGGCCAAATGTGACGAAAGCAGTGAAGTTAGTTCTCAGTCTCGCTTGGACTGACACACTTTCTCAAGTAAATATGACATTTATTAATTAACTGAACAGTACATTCGGTCCCAGCTCACTTACCGATTATGCTTCACCCAATTTATACATCGTGACCCAAAGCCCTTTTAAAAATGCCCAGATTATTTGCTTTGTCGTACTTCAAGTTGTTTGTCAATTTCATTGTCTCCAGGCTTCATTTTAACTTTGCTTGTTTTACAAAGGCTAGTCTGTTGTTTACTTTTAGTCTGCCAGCCTGACGACTGTCCCCGTACCATCTTGCACGGTCGCTTCACCTATCGCCTTAGCTTGAAGGTTTGAACCGAATTTACGGTATACTTTTAACGTCCCTTCCTATATTGATGATTGGTGATGAAAAAATTTGACAACATTCAAGAGCTGGCAAACATACACAAAAACTGTGGGGATGAAGTTGGTGTTGGTCGACTGAGCGTCATTGCAAGTCAAACGAAGGGATGAAGTTGGTCTATCGCAAAGTCACGTAGGTACTACTACTAGTTTACACGAAATATAAATACCATCGAGCCTGCTTACCAAGACTTTACAAATAAATTCAGCATAACGAAGGCACAAAAGAGATTCAAAAATGAGGATGAAGGTAAATTAGAGTTACTATTTTTTTTTACCGACAATATGTGTAGGACAAAAAAATGCTAAGATGTGACTGAGATCATCATAGGCCTATGACTAGCCTACTGTACTGGATCGCTAAGTTAAACATGAACATTTCAAACTGATTCAGTTGCATGATAGTCAGTGCAATTCTATACACCAACGAATCGCGAACAATGGGCCCTTTGTTTAGAAGGACTGCGGAATGTGGCCCTGAATTAGAAACAAATTGCCGTAGTTAAATTATTGAGGTATGGTTTTATAGGCCTATCGCTTATTTTTTTACGTGCCCGGGCACTCCTTTTATGCCACCCTCTTGCCTTGTACATAAGCATAACAACACAAAATCCATAGCCTTCGCTACAAGTACAACTAGGTAATAATTTTGTAGGTATTAGCCTACAGTTTAACTGTGATTTAGTATAGTATAACTAATATAGTATAGATAATAAGGATCAGAAAGGACAACGTCCTCATAAATGATCCTGAACCACAAAAACCCTAAATTCTACCAATATCCGTAAAATAGGCATCAATATCATTCTTGAAGGCATTGACACTACTAGCATACACCAATGACTCAGGCAAGTCATCCACTCATCTACCACTCTCTGTGAAAAGATGATAACTTTCTGCTATCTAACCTGGAAAAATCCTTACGAAGCTTAAGACTATGACCTCTGGTACGATTATTGTGCGACCAATTGAAAAAATCCTGAAACGTCAGCCTATCAAAACCATGGGCAATTTTAACAGTCGCTGCTCATAGAGCTGATCAATTTCGTTGCCCTCCTCTGAACACGCTCAAGAATAAACCTTATCCTAAATAAATCCTTAGCCAAATATGGATTCCATACCTGAACAGCATACTCCAGATGAGGCCTGACCATCTGTTTATACAATCTAAGAACAATGAATGTCCTTGTGAAGAAACCGTAATTTCTTCTAATCAACCCTGAAATCCAATTTGCCCTCTTGACAGAATCGACACACTGCTTAGATGGTTTTAATGAAGAATCCAAATGGATACCGAGATCTTTCTCCTGCTAGACTAACGTATATGAAAAAATAATAATTCTGATTGGCAGTGACAATGCAACAAGTATTGTTGTAAATAATAACATACTTAGCTAGGCCTATGTTGTATTTGACTGATAAAAAACTACATGATTGTCTGAGGAGGAGGTACGGAACAGACGTGTAAGTCTAGGGGATGTTCAGGGGGTTCAACCCCCATGAACCAAGCATGAACATATCATGTGCTACATGCAGTGTCTTTCCCAGCTTCGGTTTCCAGACCAAACTGGAGGTGTTCAAAGACGTAAAACTACCGTTGAATTTGAAATTCATTCAGTGTTTGAATGTATGGGGGAGAAAACACTGGCAGTGTCTTGAGAAAATATAGGAGCCACGATACTGATGTTGCGGAACTGGGTATAGCTCATAACCATGATATCCATACTGCATTGTACTTAGACATTGGCAACACGAACAATCAGGAGACTCATTGAACTAGGGAAGATTAATTAATCCCTTGGCCGTGAAAAGGGCGAATGCATTGTATGGATTCCATGCATTTACTGGATGTGACTCGGTTAGTTCCTTCTATGGAAATGGTAAAGCCAAGAGTTTTGCCTTGTTTCTGAAAGATGATGAAACAGTTCCCGCCGACCATGTCTCTACTTCGATCAGCACAACATGTAAGCGATTCATTGATGACATCTTGTGAGACAGTTGTATGTAGGTTGTATGGGTCACAAACTATAACAAAAGTCAATCAACTTCGCCATGAACTGTTCACGAAGACTAAGAGGCTAATGCTAAAAGGCTAAGAGTGGAAACCGTCCTCCTATACCATGATTCCTTGGTCCTTCATGCCAAGAGGGCAAACTACCAGGCATACGTGTGGAGGAATGCCCTACAACAGCGACCCGATATTGAAAGTCCTGTTGGTCATGGGTGGAAAATGGATGGGGAGACTAATCATCGAGTGGATTACTTTGCCTCCAACCCCTAAGGCGATACTGGAACTGATGAGTTGTCGATGCCAAACAGATTGTTCGACCAGAAACTGCCAATGCCGCAAAAACTCCTTACAGTGCCACAGAGGCTTGTCTATGTGGGCAGTGTTCCAACCAGATGGATGAGGGAGAGATCAGTGACGAGGATTTAGACAGCGAGGAGGAGGGGAATGTATAATAACATATTTGTCTGCCTATAGCAGATTCATCTTGGGAAGAGAAGAACAAAAACAACAGCTCAGTGAATAGTTGTTCACTGCAAGTATCCCCCATCCCCCATCGAAAAATAAAACGTTACAGATTTACAGAAAGTTCGAAATTACAACAAATAAAAACATTGAGCTCCTTCTTTCATGTTGAAGTTTTATACTTCATTTATCTGTTTGAGATCTATTTAGGGAGGGGTGTCTGGGTGCAAGAAAAAATACACCAGTCAAGTATATGTATACATACATTTTCACCAGGTACTTTCTCATTTAAGGGCAACGTATGTAAACACGAATCCGACCACCCCACATACACTTACTATGTGTACCCCAACCTACATAACTTCTGCCCTAGCTTATAATGTTGTTATTGATGTATGGAATTTGGTCAAGCATAACATTATGCAATTTACAGTACGTTCATGTAACTACCAATAATCGTCGGGTCCGTTCTGGGTCATTTTGCGTGAGACATATGACCTGGGGCTATAGTTCATCGATGATCAGAGGGAGGAAAACAAATTTTGTTCGTGTGAGCGGAATATAGGGCATAGAGAAAGACAAATCGTTTTACATGGACGGATATATCCCCCAGATGAAGACAATTCGTTATCCATGGACGGTTACCGGTATATCCCTAGTAAAGATAATTCGCTATACACGGACTGTCCTATCCCCTAGATAAAGATAATTCGTTATGCATATCGCATGGACGGTTACACAATCTCCTAAATAAACATAATTCATTATCCATTGACGGTTATAACCCATTAGATAAGGATAATTCATTATCCATGGACGGCTACGTCCTCCAATAAAGACAATTCGTTATCCATGGACGGTTTTATCCCACAGAGAAAGACATATCGTAACGAGACGTGTCAATTTTATCCTTACCGGAATATATATA
>JAODAG010342131.1:0-10042 GCA_027574785.1 Orphnurgus asper
ACAGAGCGACAGACAGAGCGACAGACAGAGCGACAGACAGAGCGACAGACAGAGCGACAGACAGAGCGACAGACAGACAGAGCGACAGACAGAGCGACAGACAGACAGAGCGACAGACAGACAGAGCGACAGACAGAGAGAGCGACAGACAGAGCGACAGACAGAGCGACAGACAGAGCGACAGACAGAGCGAAAGACAGAGCGAAAGACAGAGCGACAGACAGGCAGATACTGAAAACCACAATCCAACTTGGTCAGAGTTGGTCAAATCATCAAATATATTCATGATTTTGTCGAATGTCACCTTAGATTACATGGAAAAATTCAATAAACCACAATCAAAGTTGGTCATGCAAACGTTATTTAATAATTTCGAGGTCAAAGGACATCAAAGGTAAATACTTAAACCACATCAAACTTGGTCATGATTTTGAGGTCAAATGGTTGCACATTAACGATGAATATCGCAAGAAATATCTGCATACTGAATTTTTGTTGTTATTGTTGATACAGGGAAAGTGGAAGTTGAGGAAAAGTTATATGCTAACAATTCAGCAAAATTGATGTTCTAGTTTAAAACACTTGTGCCATTTTGGCCGCTAAACATTTTCCCAGGACGCCACCAAGTCAAACAATGGTATTGGCTATACAGAAATATCGATGGAATACTTCATTTGTTGTGAATTAATGTACTAAAGATGTAGCACAATTGGTTATGATCGCTTCTCGGTCTAAGATCATGTGTAGTATCTGTTGTGTTAAGGACGACCAACACTGGTTAATGGCCGGGCATGTCTTCCAACAGAGCCATGCGCTATGTGGCACTACATCCGCCCAATGATCTTTAGCCTTAGCAGTTCAATCGAAATAGGACTGGGGCTGAGAAGTTGGTCAGTTGACTTTTGAAGCCGTGGCAAATGCTGCCGTTTGTTTTGGTTTAGATCCCAAGTTCTATCTTGGGAGGGTTTTCTTAAAAACCACAATTACTTATGATTAAACAAAGCCTTGTGATTTGGAGATGCCAAGCAATGCATATTCTGATAACAAATGTTCATACTACGTTAAGCTAAACAACATTACCACTGAACTGAACGAACGATACCTCCAAATAAATGTAAATTTGAGAATGCAACGTATTCATATATTAATCGATGAACCATATGTTTTCCAGAGTAATTATTTGCATGTGCTTGTCATCAAACTGAGATGAAAATTATTTTTTTAATAACACAAATTTATATGATATATTATTATTATTATTATTGTTGTTGTTGTTGTTATTATTAATATTATTTATTATTATTATTATTATTATTAGTATTATTATTTAAAATTGCATCCGTCTTGTGTTCGATGGACCACTAACTATCCGTCCATGACACTCAGAACGGTTTTCAGTGGAGAGGATATCTATAATTACATCAAAAGGCATAACTGAAACCCGATCCGATCGACAAGAAATGTTGGCAATAATGCCGGGTGAAAAAATAGTTACGGGTATGATGCGCGTAATTTAATATCCTAGGGTCGTTTTACGGTTCGTATGTGAGTTTAATTTCGTGATTTTTGCCATTCTTTGATTTTGGCAATAAAAGTCATAATTGGTATTTCCGTCATTTCTCCCATCGCTCCATTCATGGAGGATATTAACCTTCGCCAAGTCAATGTCTTCGGGAAAAAATATCTTCAATAATATGACAGCATGCAGTACATGGGAAGCATGTAGCCTTCAATTGCTGTGTAATTGGGTTTTTTGCAAGGCTTAGGCCAATTAATAATTATCTATAAATAGAGACTAAAATGTGTCCTCGTTGTAATTCTTTACTTGTTATTGTCTTAATGTGATATTGTCGGTAAATAATGGGTATTGAATTAACTACCGGTATTGTAACGCTGTGTAATTCAGACTTTCAAAACTAGGTAAATTAGACAATCGTCTACATTTCCTTCTGACACCGAAGGCTCAGTCGACTTGACATGGGTATGTGTCTGTGTATATGCGTGTATGTGGGTGGGTGTGTGCACGTTGGTGTGTACATGCATGTGAGCAAGAAATGAATTCCAATTAGACTTGATACTTGAAGATGCGCCATATTGTATTTAAAATTAGTACAATTAACATACTTTCAATTCAAAAATAATATTCCAGAATCGTTACACGATCTCTTTGTTCCTTAAGTGGTATGAGTGTTAGAAACTGACGTACTGATTCGGGGACATATTTGTTGCAGAGGCAAGACAAAGCTGTTTTAAATACATGCTAAATAGCCTAAAGGTTAACTAAAATTAAATTAAAAAAACACTCATCTAGTTTGCTCAATAAGCTTATGTGGAAGTCTCCAGAAGTACGAACGGCATACTGAAATATACAAATCCAGTAAAATTTTAACATTACGTCGACATAGAGCGCCGTGTGTTAAAAAACCAGCAATGGTAGGCCTATTCGGCGGCAAGTGAACATTGAACGAACCGAAAGCCGAAATGAAAGACTTTCTGTGTGGAGTTGGACGGATGTCCTGAATCCACCATCTGAGGATCAACAGCGAAACTACCGTCCATCGCGGCGAATTATATACTGTCATCAGTTTAGTATTACACACCGTAATGTGAACATACTGTCTGGCGGTATGATTAAAAACAACCATGATTATTCCTGCTGAAATTTTTTCTTAGTGAACGAAAGTCTTAGTGAATTCATACAAATTGTATACTTTGCGGTTTATTCACTTCAACAGCCAGACTATCATATAGGCTGTAAAAGTAGCGTTTTTTCACTTTGTAGGCCTATACCGTAATTGGCGGTTTATATCACTTCTACAGCCAGACTACCGTACATATTGAATAATGGTGATGTATTCACTTCAGCAGCCAGACTATCATACAGGTTGTAAAATTGGCGGTTTGTATTCACTTCTACAACCAGACTATCAGATATACTGTAGGCCTATAGTTATATTGTAAATATTCAATACGATACCATGCTCGAGGGATACATCATTTCAATATTTTGTATAGTTTTCTATTATCATTACTACTTAAGACTTCTCTCTAGACGAAAACTCGTCCTACTGGTGGAAAATGTGCCAATAAGCATAGGTCGTAGGAGTTTTGTAAATGGCGAGAAAATATACTGGCTGCTATATACTACCCATGTCGGTGAATACAGATATCCTACGGCCATATGCATATATACATACGAGGTATACGCGATTTAGTTATTCTGCCACCACATGGGAGCCTAATCGTCAAACCATTTAATTACTAGTACAAACATAAACTGATCAAACCAGGCGTATTACACTATAATCTAACATATAATTCCATGGTCAAACCTCTCAATAGTATGGTCAAACCAGGCGTATTACGCTAGAATCTAACATATAATTCCATGGTCAAACCATCAAATTACTACTTGCTAACATAAAATGGTCGAACCAGGCGTATTACACTATAATCTAACATATAATTACATGGTCAAACCTTTCAATAGTATGGTCAAACCAGGCGTATTACGCTATAATCTAACATAGAATTCCATGGTCAAACCATTCAATTACTATTTGCTAACATAAAATGGTCGAACCAGGCGTATTACACTTTAATCTAACATATAATTCCATGGTCAAACCTTTCAATAGTATGGTCAAACCAGGCGTATTACGCTATAATCTAACATATAATTCCATGGTCAAACCATCAAATTACTACTTGCTAACATAAAATGGTCGAACCAGGTGTATTACAGGATAATCTAACATAGAATTCCATGGTCAAACCATTCAATTACTATTTGCTAACATAAAATGGTCAAACCAGGCGTAATATAATATAACATAGTGTCCATGTCAAGCCAGTCAATTACACTAAATTCTAACTTATAATTCCGTGGTCAAACCAGTCAATTACACTTTAAGTTTCCCGCTAACATTTGGGGAGTGGGGGAGGTGGGGACGCGTCTCCTGAGCTCACATGGATGCGCCGCCATGCACTGCGATCATTATACAAGAAAGGTAACTTTATGTTTATTGGCTTTATTGTATTTTATTCCAAACTGAACATGTTTATATGTAAATAGTTTTACCTTGATAATGTATTAATAGACGTAGATCCAACATGGTGAGTGCGAAAAGCTGCTATAATTCGTGTCAATGGGAAATCCTTGCTGAACGTGCAGGAGACGTGTTCGCCCGCATCCCCACCGATCTACGCCCGTGGTTGTATGCAGAGGCGGATCTGGACATGCCATACCAATTAGAAGAAGCAGTATCCCCTTCCTAACCGGCCCCATCCCCTTTCGGAACTTCCTGGATCCGCCATTGTTACGCTCCACCCACACATCCTTTATGCTGTATAATCATCCCTGTAATTTGTAATAACATTTAAACGATTATTTTGGCTAATGTCACAGTGTGCCCGATATATCACATATGAAATACAAAACATGCTATGAAACACCTGTGGTTTTGATCATGTTACACGAACTGCGCGTGGGGTTTTGCTTTCAAAGTTTGGGGTTATCCGTGTGGGTACTCGGAAGCCTATCAGGGTATTACCGATGGTGCCAAGTTATTTACAGTTGGTGCTAAGTTATTACAGTTGGCGCCCAGGTTTTGATGATAACGTAGGTATGCATTATCAAGTATCGCTCTCGCCAGTAAGTTGAAACCGTCTATGTCATCACAAAGTGTCTGATTCGTAAAAGATCAGTCTGATATCTTCCTCTCTAAGAATCATTAACTTTATATAGGCCTATGTAGAAGGAAAACATTTATGTTTGATCAATTTAAAGACAGATCTCTGAATACATAGATACTACAGGCGTAACTTACTTGTGAATCATTCACCTACCTTTGGCAATTCTTATATCCTTTGTAAGTACGTACACTCATTCATCTTTAGGCTTCATTCGGTGTACGTCGCCATCCGTGCCGAAAAGGATCACTACATATAAAAGCTCTGTAATATTGTGTTATATTGCATATATATGCCCGTATGTTATAACACTCTAACACATGTTAAATATTTGTGCTTACGGATGCCACCTTGTGTTAAAAGTTTGATTGCTTGCTCTTTTCTCAAACGACTGAACAATTGAGTCTGTGTAAATACTGCGAGAACGCTAGAAAAGCAACCCACCGAGTATGCAGCAATATCATCAGCGATCTCCGGGTTTCCCCATATTTCTCCATACTTCTCTATATTTCTCCATTCTCCATATTTCTCGTAAACTCCTCATTCCAGAGCAGAAAGATGAACATTAAGCTACCCTGTCCCTTTTTTCGGTTCCTTATAGTTGTCACGTTCAACACATACCCTACTATAACTCCCTATATTTCTGTTTTAACACAAGTGGCTTCCAAAAGCGACTCGAATTTCACATGTGTGAAGTGTTATAACACAGAGGCATATATATGATTAACACCGTTCATTAAATAGCATGTTAAAGCAGGAGAGGCTTTCGGCACGGGTGACGTCGCAGGCATTACAATGGTCAGATTTAAATATTAAAGCACACTCACTTCATCTTAACATAGTAAAGAGGAGCGATTATATTTTATACTACAACAGCAATTGTGCAAAGTGCAACATGCACTTTCCACCACGGATCTTTTTAAATTCACAATTCAAAATAGTTCACAATACTCAATTATAGCGGGAGTGAAGCTGAACCTATAGTCATTCACTTCAATTATTACCATTCATTTGACCGTTTGAAAGTACCATGATATGTCGTCTATGCTTTAATGGAAGATAAATGTTGGCAACGACCTCAACATACATCAATGAGTTTTGATGACATATGCATAGTACTTGATACCCAGATTACCGTGTTTAGTTCACAAATTATATTACATCTCCGGTAGATGGTGAAAAACGCTTTACGTATTGGTTGAGGAATATTAGCCCTTCAAGAGAGCCAGTCTAAGTCAATACATTGCAGAATACCGAGGTTTTTACATCACCAATTTCGCAGTTAATAAAAGTCGTTGGAGGCAGTGAGCTAATCTATTCATCCATTCTTCCATTCAAACTGTGAGAAGAATGTCGGGCGTTAGAAACGTATTGATTAAGTCTGTCTGGAATAATTACCGGTACGTGTTCAGGTCTTAACCTGTATCTCTTATTTGGCAGAAGGCCGATAAGTATCCTATTTAAGAACTATTTGAATTAGAAACAAAAGAGTTATCTTTCGGTACTGCATATAATGGCACGTCATTTTATATTAAGCACATAATGAAAGGCAGAGCGGCAAGCGAAGAAAATAAACCTTCATGTCCAAATATGGTTTGATTTCTGATATTACCGTGAACGAATAAGCCCTCTAAAGAATTCAAAAGCAAGCATAATCTGGTTTATAATTAATTACCGTTTCCATTATGTTCTCTCACCTCCTCCGCCATCCCTAGACGAGTAGTTAAATAATACTTATTATCATCAACCACAATAACAAATTATCAAAGTACAAATGCTAATAGTTCAAAAATTCTAATATTAATAATTCTAAATCATTATTATCATAAATAATTACCACTCGAATTACCACTATTTAAAATTTACAATATAGAAAAAAGCTGTTAATATCAGAATAACGAAATTCCAAAATTTAAACATTACAATATCACTTGGCGCCAATATTTGAAGTTACCGTTGTATCGCTCTTGCCAGTAAGTTGAAACGTTCTTTGTCATCACCTTATCAACGTATAAATATTAACAATTCAAAATACCACTATTAACAACTTACAAAATCAAAATGTCAAAATAACCACTAAAATAGCGACTTAATAATACTAACAATTCACAATACCCAATATCAATAACAATAATTCACTGTCAATATTGCCATCAAAATATCAACATTCACAATATGAAAATATCAGAATACCAATAATACTGTTAAATATCAGCATAAAAACATTAACAATTCAAATAACAAAGTACCAATATTGCCAAGTAGGCTACTTAAGCATATTTAAATATCCCGTATATAGGCCTAAACTTGATAGAGATGTATTTGTGTGAGTGTTGAATTTATTGATTGAAAAAAAAACACAATATTACTAATTGACGAATTCCAACGAAATATTTTAACCTGAATCAAATCGCACACAACAGCAACAACTTCTATCTTATTTATCGAGCATTTGTGTAATCTTAGTTTCCTTCCCGATCAGTGTCGTGATAATTTAAAACGTATGGGGAAAGAAATTATTAATCATGGTAGGAGCGCTGCAGAGAATTCGTAAAATCAATAGCATGAAATATGAGCTTCTTTAGAGCGTCATTCTGTTAGTCATGTGATACCTTCGTATGTCTTGTTATTAACAAAATACAGGAACGAACGTTGTTGGGTGCGTAATTGGAAAGCTGATATTAGCCTCTCTATTGTTCTAAGTAGAATATCCATGAACGTGATCTAAGGTTGAGCGAGATGCGCCGATTGCTCAGAGAAATCGGTGCGAGGTGCGCTGGTTGCGCAGAGACATCGGTGCGAGATGCGCTGATTGCTCTGAGAATTCGGGGCGAGCTGCGCTGATTGCGCAGAGAAATCGGTGTCCGAAGAAAAGGTCACATGGGGAACAAACAACCAAAGTGCCATTGTTCCAAACAATCTTGTTGTAACCTAACATTGGGACTCTCGATCTATTGGTGCGACCTATAGTCATGTGTCTTATCTGTGGAACATGGAGAACGTTCGGCATGCGTTGGGGAGACGTTGTCAATCTATGACAGTTATACTTTGTCGGTGTGCAAGGTTTTGAAACATGTAGTGTGGGCATTAATGTTTTCTTTTCGGAATTATGTTCCACGTGGAAGTGCGTTTTTTTTCAGTGATGTTTCGAGCCTCCCCTGTACTTTTATTATGTACTTTTATATATACGACTCTCTGATGTAGAGTAAACAACCCCTTTCACAGCAGCTAGTGACAACATAATACAACTGGTGGGATTTCTCAACAAAAAGCCCTCCAAAAAGCATAACTTAAATGGATGCAAACGTTATCACATTCTGATGCAGTGATGTTTCCTTCTTTCCCTGCTTGTTGACGTGTTTACTCGTTTCCCCCTTACAGAACTTTCTACTCGATGACGAGTACTCGACGATGACGTCATACATCGCCGAATCTGAATCTTCTTGGTCCTCGGTCAATGCCTCTTTCTTTGATTTCATGGCGTATATCAGCAACACGTCCGATACTGAAACAGACCTGCAGTGTAATCGCACTCACCAGGAAACGCATACAAGGTTATCAGAAAGTGGTAAGTTTGCATCATAATCACGTTCCCCTTAAAATGAGCTTCTCGCACTTCCTAAAACATTTGACAAAATTGAGGAATTTATTCCGAAATGAAATTACCACCTGGTCATGATGTTATCCTGTATGTCTTCCCATTAGCATCCAGGTTATATGTCTGTCGAAGCCTTAAAGAGATGTTAGCATCTCTGTATATTTATCCATTTTTCATTCATTTCTTTCACATCTTTCTCTCTGTTCGTCTGCCCCACTGACTGTAAACCGCTGAAAGGCTAGGCCTAACCTATTAATTAAAAACGGATGTAGTCAAAACCAGGCTATGCTGGGGAATTTAGTATATTTTATCAAGGTGGTCAAATTTCAGGAGAGGTCATAAAATACGTTACGCTAGATTTTTGGTCAAAGGTTATTTGCAGTAACAAGAGGTAACTAATGAATTAGTATACTTTCCTTTTTATGGCCGGGTACATAGACTAGACTGAATTAGGTTTATTCTTCTTACTTTCTTTCTCTTACTGTTTTCTTTTTAAAGCGAGAGACGAAGGAAGGGAGAGAATGCGTTAGATTCAATGATTCTTACCAGTATTGTGAATATCTGTTGATCTCAAAAAACAACAACACTGCTGGAGTCAAATTATTGCTTACATGAAATGATGTCATAGTTCATTCATTGGATCAGTGAATTCAGCCGGAAATATTGGCCGTGAATAATATTTGTCGTCCAATATGTCAATAACGTTGAAAGCAAAAAATGATCAATAATTTTCTGGAAGTCAAGCGGCGATTAGAACGATTGGTAAACCGTGAAATTTATTCATGTATTCTTTTCACCTTGCAAAAATTCTTGCCAAAGAAAGGTTTCCAAGTGTATGACCTGCGGTCCTCGTTATTATCGCTGTTGTGGAGGCTCCAAGAGTTTTGTCAAAATGTACAAAGTCACCAAGCAGCTTGGCTAAGATGGCATCCATTGGTTAATGGTGGGGCAGCTGTCTCCCAGCAGAACAATGAGCTACGTGGCACTACACTCGCCCAATGATCTCTAGAGGTCTTAACAAGTCCGATCGAAATAAGGTTGGGCTGGGAAGTGGATCAGGTTGGAGCGAATGTGCCACCGTGTGGCAGATACAATGTAGTTGTTTGAATTTTAGCTTGAGGTTCTTTCTTAGGTGGTTTTTTATTAGAAAGATAGTCACCAAGAGAGAGCCTTACACGTTTTCATGCCATCTTCGTTGCACACCGCGATGATTGTTGATGATAGAATCTTTTTTCCACTTATCCAAGCAGTAAACTTCCCCGTTTTCTGGGGTCGACTGCCTGCATTAATAAATTAATAAATTGAATTGATAATATCTGACTTATATCTTGCTTATGCGTGAGAGAAAGAGAGCGAGAGAGAGAGGGAGAGAGAGAAAGAGAGTCGTCTTAAGAAGTAAATTAATAACGAACTGCAGTTTTTGCTCAAAACGTGTTTCTTATTTACTTGATTAAACAAGCAGGATCATCGCGGGAGCACCAAGTAATTATACTTCAATGTAGTAGTCATTCTCTGTGATCGATTTGATAAGAACCTTGTATTCCAGTCGTTAAATATTGTCTATCATGAAATTCATAAGTCATATCATAAGGCGAAAATGCGTTGGGCTGGATTGATATGTAATTGAATAGAATAACAGAACCAACCTTGTAGCTACTACTGCGGAGTCGTTTATGGGCCATTCCATGAGGACAGTTACCCTTAGGTGAAACTTGAAAGTATATGTTACTTAAAAGTTTGGCATGTAGTATT
>JAODAG010342152.1:0-10042 GCA_027574785.1 Orphnurgus asper
ATAGGCCTATATATATGAGATAGTGACTGGGGATATAGTGACTTCTTATCAAGGAAACATTAATAATAGGAATAATAGGAGAATCATGATTGTGTTGGCCAAATTAAACTACTATATTCGATTGAATATCTTTTGCTACAAATGTGTAAAATTTAAGGAAAAAGTAATGGTCTGCCGATATAGGTTAGGCCGCGCCTATAGCCTGCAAAGGGCCGGTATTTTCCTATGAGTCCTGCCAATTCATGCTTTCATAATTTGTAAACAATTCCGTGAATATCATGCAATACTGTTTGCTACTATTTGCCATACTCGTTCGAAACAAGAATGCGACATAACAATATTTATTTCTTTTGCAACCGTTTTCCCCATTAATGCAATCCTAAACAATTGAAAAATCATAATGACATTCAACCAGAGAATAATTTGTCGAATTAATGACGCATGTCATATGGGCGTGTATACCTTCTGGAAACCATGGTAAACGCTTATTGGAATTCGAATCGGATGTCTTGACGATATGTAGCTCAAACAAATACGTCCCCGTCCAAATTCTTTGCATAATTTACTTTGCTTTAGTTTCTGTAGAATCTGGGAAAGGGAAACAATTTAGGGCAAAGTGAAATCTGCAAGTCATGTTTTCCGACCTGGCTAGAACTTGTTATTAATGTCAAGCCCTGGTGCTATACGCCTTTGAGGTTTTGTACATTTGCAGTACAAAGCCATTGTCTTATGTCGTTTCTCTTTCATTTAATGTTAGAGGAGACGTATAGAACTGAAGTCGGCCAAATGCGGAAGAAAAAAAAATCAAACTTAGAACACGACAACCTTTTGGGCTAAGAAGCGGACACTCAAACCACTAGGCCACACTCTCGTCTCTCATCAGTCACTGAGGTCATAATTCGTTTCGTCTTTACTTTTAAATCACTTAGGTAGGTCAAACTGCCGACGTCAGTTTTCTCTGAGGTTAGACATTGTGACCTTACTGCCTACCTACTGTATTTCAAGTATCTTACACCTACCTGTCTTACCACAACAACTTATAAAGGTACCGGTAACAATGATAACTGGAATATCCACTTACGCAGATAGGTCGTTCTGTTCTCCTCTGACTGGGTCCTTCTTTGCCGGGATTTTGGTGGGTGTGTTTCATCATTTTCTGAAAATAAAAAGAAGAATAAATTATTTTATTCTAATATTATATCAATATATGTATTTATATATGATAGGTCTATGTTAGTTCTAGAAATAAAATTATTTAAATTGAAATATAATTGAAAAGTTTTTAGCTTCTCTAAATATGATGAAGCAGTCCAGATAATTGGATATTGGACAAAAATATGGAAATATCCGGGCAGAATTAAGTTATTTCTTTATGAGAGTGATATCATTTCACATGATATTCTTAGCTCTAATTTAAGGTATTGGAAACGTGTTACTGGTACACTATGGTATGGACAAGATACCAGCTGGCCTAGTAGAAAAATCTGTTATTTTCCCAGAAGTTAAAATATCACCATACTGTATAATATTAATACATGGTGGAAATATAACAGCTTTTCTACTAGGTCAGCTGGTATCTTGGCCATAGTGATATCAATCAATGTAGTTCGGACTGAAGCCAGACAAAGTGTGTTGTGTTCAACTTTTCATTACAGTGTATATTGGTCTATCCTGAAGCCCACCACATTTTGGTACTCACTTGATAATATACGAAAAAAAAATGTTAATACAATTAAGTATCTTAAGAAACAGTTAAAACAACTATCATTTCTATATTATATAATGAAGCCTGGCTATTATTTTCTGGTTGTAAATATTTATGTTTAGAATGTCGGAGTGGGCGGGCCGGGGTGGGTGGTTTTTTGTGTGTGGTTGGGTGGCGTGTTTCGGTTTGTGCATTTTCGTTGATTATGAGAGTGGGTTTTATTTTCTGCTTTTCAGTTCAATACATTCTTCGTTAGGTGTTTCCATCCCACAAGTCTTCTTTTCGACTTTCTTTAGAATATCCTCTATCGCGATGCCAATTCCTTTGATTCATTAAATGTTTACTTTGTGTGTTTTTATATTCTACATTTCATTGTGTAAACAATTAACACGTTCGTTGTGTATATTGCTGTTGATAGAAATAAATAGTAACACACATATATTATATATATATATTATTATTATATATTATTGGGGTCAGACATTGAGAAACTTCTCCTACTGCCTACTAATTCGCCTTATGCATTTCAAGTATATTATACGCCTGAATGTGTTACCACAAAACTGATAAGCGAAATATATATATGCACTTACGCAGAAAGCCTGTTCTGTTTTCCTCTGACTGGGTTCTTCTATGCCTGGAATTAGGCGGGTGAGTTTCATCACTTTCTGAAGTTAGAATAATCACTTTTACCTTTATTAAACTATATTATACCAGTATATCTTTATGTGTATGCTAGGTCTATGTTAGTCGTAGAAGCATGTTCATTATATTTGAAGAGTGTTAGCATCTAAAAATTATAAAGCAGTCCAGAGGAAACGTACATTAGTAGTACAAAGTTAGTGAAAGTTAGATGATAAACCCCAAAATTCCAACATTTGTGGTTAATTACTAAACTTTCAGTACATGTGCCATTTTTTGAATGTGTTAGTGTTGACTTTACATACCAACTCAACCATGATGGTGACTTGTGTTTGCAGGTTTTGTAAGTGAAGCAAGCATTCCGAATTCGGTTTAGAAAAATAACAGCTTAGCTAGATAGTATAGGCTACTATCAGGAAATAAAATAATAATGAAACGTTTATCGTGTGTTTACTTGAATATTCCACTTCCCGCAATGTTCGCCGAGAAAATTATTGTGCTTAAAAGAATAAAGTCCATACATTTTCTATCATCTATTCAAACCAACGTTGCTGTGAGGATGTAACAAATGAGTGGAATACTGACAATGACAATGTATATATATTATGTATAATATATGTTATATTTATTATATTTACATTTTATATTTATTCAAACAAATGTTGCTGTGGGGATGTAACAACCAAGTGGAATATTGGAACTTGGCCTGAGAACTAATATATATTATATATATTATAAAACTTATACTCATATTTTGTATTTTTTTCAAACAAATGTTGCTGGGGGGGGGTGTAACAAATGAGTCAAATATTGGTAGCCTTGGCCAAAGAACTAATATATTATATTTTTTATTCATAGTGTACTTATCATATATATTATATTTACTATATATACATGTATTGTATGTTTAGTATGTATCTGATACACCGTATTTTAACAGGATATGCAAACTAAAATGTGATTCGTATCAATGCACCAAATCAATACCAAACCTCAAACTTTCCTGCCAGAGACTGAAAAAAATCTTGTCACGTCTATAAACCCAAGCATTTCCTCTCTGCGACATTGAACAGCTAGCTACCTATAGTACAAATAATTCACTTCTCAAATGTACACAGAAGGTTTAAGTTTAAAACAATGACATACGATGGACAGTACTACAAGAAAACAACAGAGACGTTCAACAAAGCTAGTTGACTCTAGCTAGTTGACTCAAAATACAAAATACAAAATACAACCATGGAATCAGAATGAAAATTCTGAATTCCTGGTTGGCAAGGTACTGAGCTGAGGAGATCATAACGATTGAGTTCCAGCGTCGATGATGCTGTATATTTTTTGGGGGTTCAAGTTAGTTTTGAATCTATTGCGTCGAAGGTTAGCCAAGGATCGAGACCAACCTTTTACGTATTTGAAGCAGCCGTGACGCATGACTTACCGCACAACTTGTAAGGTAACAATCGTAAGTGGAATATGCACTTGTGCAGAAATGTCGTTCTGTTTCCCTCTGGCTGGGCTTTTCTATTTCTAGACTTTGGCGGTTCGTCAATTTCTGAAAAGAACAATAAGAAAAATAATAATAATAATAATAATAATAATAATAACTTATTTAAATTGTATGACACCAGTATATACACATATGCTGCGTCTATGTTAGTCCTTTGGAAACATATTTATGTCTGGTATTTGAAGAATTTGTCCCCTAAGCAGAAACGTGTAGCGGTTCCAATGCCATACCCCTATGGCTATAAACGCTTACGAAAGAAATTGAGCAGTAGAAGTGACTATCCCCCAAGAACACGTATGGTAACTATAGTCGTGCCATTTTTGTTTGAATGTGCTGGTTAATGATTCATACGGGGCACCATTGTCCTACTGGTGCGCAAAATGGCAGATGCTAAAGAGTGCCTAGTATTAGTAATGTATAGAAGCACATTTTGAAGACGGACTTTCCTTGTTCCAAATGTAAGTTCCTAACAACAAGTTTTTTCAAAACAAGAAACGAATTACCGTTCGGTAAGAATAGAAAAATAGAAAATTTCCATCAACCTGCCACTACGTGAAAGAACTCAAGAAAACTTGTACATAAAAATGGGTGTAGGCTATGAACAACAACAAACGTTGTCTTGCACATTACAGAATCCTAGCTTCTAGCCTAGTTGATGGAATTACTACCTGATGGTATATTGGCGACCTGTTAATATGAATGTAAATATTCCTTTAAGACCAGACAAACTTTTCCTTCCAATTGCTATAACATAGCCTATATAACCGGACATATGGCTGCAAAGTGATAAATGTTTTACAAATTAGAATTAAAAAATATATATATTTTTTCTGTCACACAAGTCTGGACTCAAGGGAGGATAAGCTAGTGCATCAATTTTCACTTTTCATGGAAATCATTTTTCATTATTGTATGGAGAGCACAAAATTACACATTTGAACATTTGAAATGAGAACTTGGATCCATGTGCCCAACATTATACATACACCTTTCACTAATTGACAACGTCATCTGAGTAAAACTAACAAAAGCCAAGTGTCTTCAGACGGGAGAAGACAGCGGCGAAATATCAAATTACCGTAATCATTAATGATTAATTAAACGAGAACCGCAAACCAGTTTCTAACCAGGAATGGAAACTGCATTGTGGCTTAAACAAGTTCTTGTCTGATTCATGCATCTAACATTTTCATGCATAGTTTCATGATTGCGCTGTCACGAACTGCACAGTCGAGTCAAGTATTCCATGCTCACAGTACAACATCACCGCCAGTAATTATTCTGTAGCCTTCCCAATTTGCTTTGGTTGGATGTATAGATCCGTCAAAATTTAAACCCGACTTAACCTCCGATTTCACCGATCGGCACTAGCATATCATTATGCATGTGCATATTTGCTCCACATGTCACTGCACATACTCTCTAATGAACATTGTTCAGGAAGTTAAGTACATGCCATATGTCACTGAACTTACAGACGATACTATAAGTTGAACGGTAAACTGCGTACTTCTCAATCTACATGCATGCAAAACAGGATGATGCAGTGAATGGCATACTTGTAATTGCTTGTGAATCTTCATTAAATGATCCCCTCCATGTAAGAAAGACCTCTCATAGAACATGCAAGCCCGGACATGTGTCAATAATTGCCTACCCTTTGAATAGTTGGGATCTAATGCAGGCTGCAGCTGAGCCAGTTCCTAACGAGGGCCTAACCAACTGCATGTAAAGCCATAACTACAATATCCTTACGACGAAACGTGAATTTTTGCATCATTCCCACAATCCAGTTAACCAACCCTAGTCCTACTTCAGCACACTGACTAGAAGGCTTCGCAGAATAATCCGTAATGACACCAACATCTTTTTGCAAGGCCTGAACTATACCTGAAGCACCATTCCATCAATAATATAATTAAACCTGGGATTGGCCCATGATCATCAATATGATTGACCTTATACTCTTGCCAGCATTGAAAGAGCATTTGCCAATCATCTCACCCACTTAAAAATCCTGTCGAGATCGACCTTTGACAGTCCTGCCATCTCCCTCTGAGCTGGAGCTTTTCTACATTGTATACAACTCTTGTATCATCAGCGATGTCTCAGCTGTATCGACTATTGAATCATCCATGCCATTAATATCATTAGCAGCACCATATAGGCACTCCACCACTAGACTTCAGCACCATGGTCAGCCAAGTGCAGCCACCATAACAACTACTCTCTGCTTCCTATCAATCATATCATCACCAAGTCCACAAGCTGACCATTACCAATACCTTTCTGAACGAGCATTTGTGGAGGAATGTTATCACAAGCTTCCAGGAAGGGACATCAACTGGCTTACCCACTGTCCATGGAACTATTAACATCATGATCAATTGGTTTGTCAAACAAACATGATCTTTACCGACTGAAACGGTGCTGAGAACATTCAAAATAAGTCATATTTGGGGGGGGGGGGTTATGTCAATAACCTAAAACAGACAATAGATCATTTTGCACGAAGAACAATAGGCTTCTTGACTGCCGGACCATATCATAATCGCTCAAGGGACATTTCTGACAAAGAGTTCTGTGGATGTGTGTGGCCACGATTTTCCTAACTGTGTTGGGATAAGTAGTTCCACGAAAATGTGAATGATTGTTTTTATTTTCAAATTAATTTGTTTACCCTTTACCCACGTGGAATATATAAATGCCACAAACAACACTACAGCACGGGGATGACAAAATAAAGGGAGTTTTGAGCATTGCTTGAAACTGAGAAACCGCTTGAGTGCTTACCGTACCAGACAACCCCACCCGGAATTTCCCTGAAATGTTCTCAAGTTCAATTGGAAAACGTTCTTACTCGAAATATTAATTTCAATGTCTATTAAATTAAGCATGAAACATTACACCATTTCACTCAACTTGAGACATGTAGGCCAAATGTTAACAACAAGAAATAACAGGGAGAGCTAGATTAACCCTTTCGACCCAGTTTCCCCACTGAATTCGTCTAGTAGGCTAAATTCTCTCGGCCCTTTTAACCTTAAGCAGAAATCGTTCGTACTCCAATTCTTCATAAGGATACTAGAGGTTAGACCTCATTTGGAGTGTGTTGTTCGAGCATGGATAGGCTGTTATTGAAGAAAAAAAATGGGTGGCTAACAAACAAGGTAGTAGAGAAAGGTCTTTCGTACCAACAAAGGTTTAACTTCCCCTTGAGATTAGGAGATTCGTGGTGATTTATCTACTTAAAATTGTTCATAGCTCTTGTTGGAAGACGCTTGTCTTTTCTGACTCCTTTCTTGCGAAACTAAGCTAAAAAAATAGCCGCCCCTGTATCCCTCAGACATCGTAATCTATATATTACCATTTCTAGCGTTACTCCGACGTCCTGTTCAAATTTAAAGTGTCGCTGGTTTGCAGTTATATACGGCTCTGTCGAACTGGTAGAAATCTGCCATTCACTACTTGAGTGAATCATTGATAAATCATTTTCAAATCATTTCAAATTCAAGGAAAAAACGCTTTGAAAGAGTAAGAGCCCCATTTTTTTGTTTTATTAAGGGTGGAGAAACCGGAATATGGGGCTGAAGGGACCGTTAGTTTGCTCGGGTAGAAATTTACTATCATTTTAGTCATCTGGGCCATATCACGAATACAGATTATATAGCGATGGTTGGTGCCATGTAATTTGCACTCCACACTCTGGGGGTTGTGTTCTACCCTGATTTTAATATAAACTTTTGGATCGTTGGAGAAAAAGACAGGTCGATGAGGGTTGAGGGAGGTAAGGATAAGCTAATTTGAACATTCCCCGATTCCCTCCTTTTTCTAAAAGAAATGTCACTCAATATTGAATCTTGACGCAAAGCAAACGGCGTCAGCATATGGCTGGTATCACCGGTCACTAATATTTGCCGCCATGATACCAGTCCCAGTCCCGATCATGCATTCGATCATGCATTCGATCATGCATTCGATTCATCAGTGGGTGAGTCAGGTATAGTGCCAGATAATGGCTGTCGGATGAGCAGCCCCACTAAAAGTTTACAGTACAATTTCCGAGTCCGGGCTAATCTTAAAATGTCACAATCTGTGAGGGTGAGGGGGGTGAAGGGGAGAGAGCTAGGGGAGGGGGGAGGGGACTACCACGATCTGTGGAATCGTCACCACTATCGCGGTGACAGATTTGAGAAAAGGTTCAACAGCCCTCCTCCTCCTCACCTTTTACATCGGCACACGCGTCATCGTGCATTGGGTGCTGTTGGTCTTCCTTGCTTCGCCGTGTATCTTTGTTGTCGGAAGATCGTGCGGAGTCGTGAAATCCATCGCCATTGAACATTCTTCCGGACATCATCAAGGCTGGTCCATCTGTTTCCCTTCCCCACGAAGAGGCAGACCCCGGCCCGTTACAACATTCCCTGGTTGCAGCATGTTGGGGTTGAAGAAATCCCTATCCGGTTTTTTTCTTTTTTTTTAACTCCACCCAGTGTCGTCAAAGACATTTGCGAGTTGTTTCGTCAGAAACGGGGGGTTATAGTCGCGCGCAAATTATTATTATTATTATTACTATTATTATTATTATGATACCACCCTCTTTTATTTCTCCGCGCCGTTCCTGCGAAGTGGAAAGAGACGTGCGTGAAATTGCGCGTGTTAACCGTAAAGAGTCCGTCACACGCGCGCATAAAAAAAAACGCTGCGTTTGGTTAATAATTCAAATATAATGCCGGTTACGCGCAGACACTGAACTAAGATATTTTTTACCGTTAACCGACAACCGTGTGAGTTGATTAGTTGTTACTAACGGCGGCGTTAAAAGGGTCGAGCAACGGCCATCATTAATGCTCCACAATATTGTTACGCAATCTTGTATATGACGTAATCAATGATCCACCCAATCGACAAAACTACATGAATTATATAACGGTCGAGTCCGCGGCCCTGAGTTTGGAGGCTATATAATAATAGTTGCGATTTAAAGCCTTAAATTAAGCCACTCCAAGAAGGAACATGGCGGGATATAAAGCTACGGCAGCATATATGTTACGGAACCATCATCTCGATCAAACTGATCCATATCCCAGCTGCAACCATATTTCGATCGGACTATTTAAGACGTGGTGACGACTGTTGGAGGACGTTCCCTCCATTACTAGCTAACCGTCACAGGCCTTTTTCAGTGGGGGGTGACGGCGAGTTAATAGGCCTACATATAGCCTACATATATCACATGTCTTTCATTTGATAATTTCAACTAAGGAATATCAATTTGGCCTTTTGGAGGTTCAATTTAGCCCATCAATCAAGATTCCGACGTAGGAATGCCAATTTGTGCGTACGTTGTTGTAAGTACTAAACAATTCCACGCACATCGTGCTACACCATGATGGCTGCTGGTACCAGGGAGCTGCCTCTAGGGGCAGCTCCCTGCTGGTACCATCGCCTGATCTCGCTTGCACAGACTACTACGCTTGCGACAGGACACGTTCATGTTTTGACGACGTTCCAAAAGGAGGATATAACCCACCGACCTGGAATCGAATCTTTCTAATCGACGTTTAACCGACGAAAAGGGTTGCCGCATGGCATATACCTTAAGTGGAAATGCATTCTACTTAAGTAAAATAGACAACCTATTTCACTTAAGTGGAATACAATTCTACTCAGCCTACTAAGTGGAATTGTCTTCTACTTAAGTGGAATAGTATTTCACATAAATGGAATTCAATTTTACTTAAGTAGAATACAACTTTACTTAAAGTAGAATACAATTTTATTTAAGTGGAATAGAGAACGATTTTGTTCTATTCTACTTAATTAGTGGACTCAATTTAACCCTCCCAAGAAAGAACCTGGGATGATCTAAACCAAACAAACGGCAGGATCCATGCAACCACGGGCCTTCAAATAGCCAACTGACCGACTTCCCAGCCCCCCAGTCACCTATTTCGATTGGACTGCTAAGGATAAAGATCATTGGGGCGGGTGTAGTGCCACATAAAGTGTAGCGCATCATGGCTCTGTTGGATTAAGCCATGTGCCCCACCACTACTTAACCAGTGGCGGCCGTCCTTAACACAACAGATCATGCTACACATAATCTGAGCCAAAATGCCGAGAATTCTACTTAGGCCTAAGTGGAAATCAATTCCACTTAAGTAGAATGCTATTCCACCTAAGTGGAA
>JAODAG010342163.1:0-10041 GCA_027574785.1 Orphnurgus asper
ACATCTCCCGGGGAATACTTTCATGTCCAGGTTGAGCTCTTGAGTGTTACCTCAGCCATAACAAATCACCTAACCAACCTCATTCAGCAGCATCATCATCAGAAGCATCTCTCTCGCTGGCCAGTCCAGGTCACCCTGTCCATGCAGCGAGTGAAACCCGAGCTCACGAAGGTTTTCTGCCTCTCGAGCCTGTTTTCGCTGTAGCTTCCGTTCCATATGCTCATAGCCTTTCCCTTCTTTACTATTTCTTTACTCTTCTACAGAAGTTTGGGGATTTACTATTTTTACCCATCTCTTACCTCCCTTCTGTCATCCCTACATATAGAAGCAGATAGAGGTGGACAGAGGCAAATGAGGATATTCCCAATCAACAGATCATACTGTAGTCTTTCAGGTATGTTATCCTTTCTTTCTCCAATGTTGGAAACAGTTCCCCGTGACCACAGGTTTTTTATGGCTGCATTTCACAAACTTTGTGGACGCTTTGCAGCTGCTAGTTCTTCCTTTCTTTGAAGAAATTTGTAACTGATTATGTCGCTGTAGGATTTCATTTTCAGCAGCATGCAGAAACAGACCGATCGATGGAGGTGGGATTGCGTGCTGAACGCTGCAGCTTACGGTGAGCTGTGAGTTGTGGATTCCTCGATAGTTGTTTGTCAGGCCTGGTGTATCAGGCACCCGGGCTTCGGGATTAGCATGTTGCGAGGCCGTTTGGCCATAAAGGCCTGTGTGCGCGGCGTTACAGTATTATCACCTTTTTAGTGGACGGTATTAATTTATGGACTCGACCATCACCGAATTAAGTACTACTGTCATCTTAAGTACTAATTGCCGGTTCGGTCCTAGGCATCACGTGCCCAGCAAAGCTGCACCATCTGCCATGGTGTTTAAGTGATCCGGTCAGACTTTCGTTGGGCGGGTTTCCTCGGCGTTTCCATAACTTCTCTCGGAACAGCTGCCGCGGTGAACAGGTTGCTCTCACTTCCCTCGGCCTTTGGAGAAAGTGGTCAAAGATCGAGGCACGCTCACGTCCATTGGGTGGGGACGTGGGATGGATGGGTACACACCTGCCTTGTAACTTCTTGACATTGGTCGAAAAGAGAAGGCTCGTAAAAGCCGGCGTTCACCCACGACACGGACAGGGATTATTTATGAGCGTGTGGCTTCCTAAGCCTTACTATACTAAACTAAACTATGGTATACTAAACTATGGTATACTACTCTGTACTCCATGAACGCTCACTGGACGCTGTACAGTAGACATCCCAGAGGAAACCTCCATTTTCTAACTGCTTTAATTAAGTGGTTCCTGCTTGGATAAATGGTTCCAACCGCTTCCAAGTTGGAAATATTTTACTAAGAGCAAGATACCACCAGCTGGCCTAGTACAAAAATCTGTTATATTCACCATGTGTATATATAAGTTAACCTAATTTGACCATCAGTGCTGACTATCTGTCTAGCATTATTGGGGTTGTTCCACTATTTACGAATACTGGGGATGATCCCCCGTGCCCAGAAGGGTTAAGAAAATATATTCATTGGTACGTTGCTTACTTTGTACATCTTTAGCATCAAAGGAGAGCATTAGTTGGAGAAACCGTGTATGTTATTAGTACTCCACACTGCACACGCTCTATACCGGGTTGTAAAAGCTATATACTGTGCATATGGAGAATAATGTATCGATGACATTGCTGATATATATAGTTACAGTACACACTAAGCCCTGGTTAATAAAAACAATTTCAGCCCCCTCAATGATCAGCCATGCAAGGCATTGTTTGCTTTTTCTTCTTCTGATAATAAGATGAATATTTACAATGGAACGAAGTAAAACAGTCATCAGCCAAAACTCTATGGAAAAACTATTAAGGAAGTACTTTACAAAAATAGTTAAAAACTATAGTAAAAACTAATTTTTTAAATGTAGCAGATAGGTTAACACATCCATGGCTTTCCTCTTCAACAAGTCTTCATGGTGTACTGTGTACTTTACGCAGCAGTGAAATCTTGTGCAGCGCTGGAAAGTTGATCCTCGTTTTGGTGTCCGTTGAAGGGGCCTGGTGGCTTGAAAATATGCAATGGAACAAACTGGTCGCTGACCTTTGAACAAAATTTTCACTCATAAGTCATACTTAAAACACAGGCAAAACGAGCATATTCTACGATTCGTGAGACTTTCGGTGCCTACTAAAAAATCCGAGAAGTATCTAGCATGCGGCCACGTACTCTTAACTGTGATTGGCCTCCGTGTACGCCAGTAGATGATTGGAGACGAATGACTAATTGACAGAATTGGACTGTCTTGTGTGTGTGATCAGACATAATTCTGTAAGTATCGTTTTGAGCGTAAATTCGTCGACTTTCTTGATAAACAAAATAATCACAGGAAGTGGGAATAGCCGCTGATTGCAGTACAGGATAGTGTACTGTTGTACTAATTAAAAGAGCAGCACCTTCAGGTGGACTGGAAATTTCCAGCATGCGATCCGTATCTGTAAAGATCTGCACATATCGACACAAAACCCTTCACCAAATTAAAAGGTGTGTGTGTGCGTGCGAGGTTAATTTCGTATAATTAACCTCTAGAGGACTGGCCCGTAAGTAATACTCTAACTCTGCTTTCGACAGCGATTTCTCGCTTTACCTTCCGTCGGTGTACCAAGCTCAATTTGAATACGGCCAACGAGCGGTCGGTGGTGGCAGACGTTTTGAGTGTGCCGACGGCTGGAGGAGAGAACCGCCACTGTATGTAACGTTAACAACAAACCTAACAACAACAAAACATTTCAAAAAAAGAGCTGCTTTAATGAGTTAGTTCAGTCAGTACATCGTGGTTGACACTGGTTGCTGGTATTACTGTACTTGCTATACTTGTACTGTTCCTCCCACTGGATATTTCTGTGTAAAGTTACGAATGCTGGTTCGACGTCTGTGGTGTATCATACAGTGCCAAGATCAAACTGTACTGTCCAAGGATAAAAACGATGAGAACTGTGTTTTTTTTCTTCTTCTCGTTTACAGATTTGCACCGGGCAATCTTTGAGTTGTGACGGCGGGAGGAAAGTAATGTTCCACATGACGAGGTCGCCTCATTAAACCAGAGCCAGTGCTTTTTATATTTTAAGATACCGTCGTTAATGCTGCCTCTCGTTACTTGCACGGTTCTATTCAATGGAAGGAGAGTCGTCTGTTCTTGCCTGTACATCGTGAGCTATTATCTGTGGGTTTAGAAGGCACCGTGCAACGTTTGTTGGACATGGCCACGGACGAAAGTTTCTCCACCCAACCCGAACCGGCCGGGGAGCCAGAGCCAGAATCGGAACCAATTAACCCCTCGAGTAACGCCACTGATGATGTGGGGAGCAAAGAAGGAGTGTCAGTGAAAGCTTTTGCAGAACCGGTGCCTGATTGGGGAGTCGCATTGCCCGAGTACGGTAAGGCGTGGGAGTTCCACATTTACTTCGTGGGCGCAGCTTTCGCCTTACTGGGGCTGTACTCGTTCGTCAGTATCGTCCGACTGAGAAAAAGGAGACTCCTCAGCAGAGGATACTTCTTGGCCCTCAATGCTATGTTGCTCGTTCTGGGGGTAGACAGGGCCGTTTACATGTTCGTCGACGCCTACAATTACCAGCAGATTTTTCCGCTTGGGGTGGCGTACCTTATGCTGGGTTTGGGCTTTCCTTGCCTGACGTCGGCGTTCAGCATCCTCTTCTTGGCTCTCCTTCAGTCGACCAAGACTCAGCTTGTGCCTCCTAAGATCCAGAAGCCGTCGTTCCTGGCCGTTCTGATAGCCATTCACTTTCTGATATCCTTGGTATCTGACACGTTACTTGGTTACTTTGCCCAGACGTTTTTCCTGACTCTGATTTGTCAGGTGACGTTTATCGTGTGGGGTCTGTTTCTCTGCCTGAGCTTCATGGTCATCTTCCGACGGCTCTATCGGTCCACCGTGAGGCTCCACCGGGAATCCGTCCGGCTGAGCATCAGCAAGAGGTCGCTCTCCCTGACGGCGCAGTCTCTCGCTGCGCCGAGGGTCGCGTTGCCCAAGAACTCTTGGGGCAGCGCCATCAAGCTGACATCTTTGACTGCGTTCCTGGGTGTCATGATGGCCCTGCTCCAGCTGTACGGCATCATAGTGGTGTACAGTCCGGTGGCCGGGGTGATTCCGGAACCGTGGCCTTGGTGGGCCTACCAGTTCATCTTCAGATGCGTGGAGCTCGCCATGTGCTTCACCATGAGCTACGTCGCGACCCAGCCGTTCCGGTACACCAAGGACGGCCAGGAGAAGGACTTTGGGGGCTGCCGTGGGTGCTGTCGCAAGAAGGAGGAAGAAGTGGACGACTACGCTTACTGGGCTAAATACTTTGAAGCTGCTCCCCCCACGACGTTTCTTCCCAAGAGGGCGGTCGACGCCCGAAACGCAAACGACCATCCCAGTTTAGGACCAGACCAGACCAGCTGGAATGAAGGGACAACTATCAACGATGCTTCGGTGTACGAATCAAACTCGTTGAAGAAACTAGTGCACAAAGACAAGCGTTTCAAGAACCTCACTAAGACCTGCAGCACGCAGGACCTTCACCACCATGACCTGAGTAAATTGAGAGTCACTTCGGCGTCATTTAGTTCATTTGGCATATTTCTCGCCCCTGATCCTGGTCAGGTCATACTCAACGATCTTCAGGCTTCGCATAGTCCGAAGAACCATAACATGAATGCGAGCCACGAGCTCTACGACTCATCACCAGCGTTGGCGTCCGAGAGACCGGTGTCACCTGTATCTGTTAACCGCCCACTTTTATCCTCGGAATCTTCGGTTTAGTTACCTTGAGGGAGCCTGTTGTGTCTTCATATTGTATATATGTGCTAAATTTGAAGCGCTGATCAATCATTTCCATTAATCCACATTGCACGATGAAATATGGGGTAGGATTAATCGCTTACGGTACAAAGTTTGCATGCCCCTAGAATCTGGGATGAGAATTTGTGGTGTACTGTATATTATTATAGTAGTAATAAGAGGATTTTTTTAATGTACCCTGTGGTTCTACTGTACCTACAGTTAGGTACTGGGCATCAAAAGTTACTTTATTGACCATTTCATGCTACCATAGTTGAGGCAATAAATCGGCTTGTATTCGTAGGTACTGAACTGTCTATAGAAGGTACCAATCTTCTTATGAAGAGTAAACCTGAACCGTTAATGCGGAAAAATGCTTTTCGTAAGCTGCGATGGAGTTCAATTTCGAAAAACAATGTAAATAGAGCGTTGGAATAATTGTATAACCTTGATGTTGCGTACTGTGGCTGCAGGTTTGGCGACCGTACTCGCTACTGTCACGCCAAGTGCAGGATATAACATCCTGGAACAGAGCGACCTGCAGGTTTAGCGACAGTACCGCTACTATCACATAAGTGCAGGATATAACATATCCTGGAACAGAGCGACCTGCAAGTTTGGGGACAGTACAAGTCAGAGTCATTAGTTTGAGAAGCACAACCGATGCTGTACTTCGGGATGTCAAGGGGGGCCCTTGAACACCAATTGATGTTTAAATGAGTGAATGTCGTACAATTATTGTTACTGTAAGACAAACCTCTTAGCAAACATGCATGCCATGACATTGGTGGACACCGTACATCAGTATCGTAGTACGACTGTGTCACTGGACGTGCACGATTAACCTTTAAGACCTATATTTTCATGTTTTAAACCAATTATCTTCGTTAGGGAGAATTAATGCAGGAAACTTTTTACTGCCTTTTTTCCCCCTTTTATCTGTGTTCATGTGAGATCTGTGTTCTTGTGCAATATACTACTTAATTATTACTTTTATGCTCGTTTCCATGGCAGTGGAACCTAGTACAGTTGACTCACGAAAAAGTACATCCGGTCGATGGGACATTTGAACTCGATATGGATTTGATGAGATTAATGCTTGTTTTGGTTTGTTGACTTCCTTGTAGCGATTAGATGCGCCATAATGACTTTGATAGCAGCAGCCCAGCTTGCATGTTAATGATTGGACGAGACTACTTGTAAAGTCGGCTGAGACTTCAGTGGCGTAACTGCTCTAAACTTGACAGTCTGCTTATTGGCATTCTGGTCACATCTGAATGTTTGCATCATTTAGCCATAGGCAGTAGTACTAAGTGTGCTAGTAACTGTTGTCAAGGTGTGATTTGCTTCTCAGCCCTTCTGGTCGTGCGTGGTATCTGTGGTGCCAACTTGGATGGCTCAGGTCGATGGGTTCGGGACGACCTCCAAACGAGACAGAGCAATGAGTTTACCTGGCACTACACACTGTGATCTGTCTTAATTAAACAGGTCCAATTGAAATAGGATTGATCCTGGGAAGTGTGTGTTTGACGAGGTGCAGGGCCATGTATTATGCCCCGTTGTTTGGTCCGTAGCCGGGTCCTCGCCTCGGGTGGCTTTTTCTAAAAAGCAGTGCTGGCGTCACTGGCTTGGTATAATGATTGAACACTAAAAGGAGAGTTTTGTTTTATTAATCAGAGACTTGCATAATTAAAACTGTCTAACCAAAAGGAAAGAAACACCACCACGTTATTTGGGAGATTTGGGTAAGGTTGCTGTTGAGTATACAGTCAGCAGACGACGAGCTGACATGGCGTTCCTTTTCTATGACATTAAAGTTATTCCCTAAGACTAGACAATGAGACTGTATGTGCATACTATACTGTAGTCCTCTTTACTTTTGTCTACTTTTGAAAGGCATCACTATGGTTACACACATTTATTCAATCCTTCACTGTGCCACTGCAAAGAATGTAAAATTGTTTGTACAATGTTCAATGGCATCCACTTGGACCATTATATGTATATTTCTTTTATTATGCAAAATTTTGTTGCAAACTGTGTTTATTGCTTCTTTCAAAAATCAATTATCAGCTGCCTGCCCTGTCATTTGTTTTACATTAAACAAATGAGTGCTTCACTTCAACTTGATTAATACAAAAGAATGTTAATGATGTAGTCTGTCATAGTGGACAATTTTAAAGCTAGCTGATTGTAATTGCCAGCAGCAGTTTCATGAATAGTAAAAAAAAAAATAGCCACGTTGATTTAAACCCATCAGATTGTAAACGATATTTTCAGCGTGTTGCTCCGTTGTAGCCAGAAATGACTTGTATTCTCGCAAGTAGCTACATTTAAATTGCTCTTAATATCTACTTTACCTGGTCTCATACTTAACAAAAAAAAATCACCAATCTACCACTTGCTCCCCTCCAACCGGTAGAGCTGTTATAACATCAGAATCCCCCCCCTCAGATGAATTTTTATTCCAGAGGATAGATATATCCTTTGTTTTGTCAGAAGTATTTAAGATTATCGAATGAAATACTAAATCCCCTCGTATTACACAAAACATGTACCCTTTCCTTTCCAAGATGAAGGCATTCCTGTTTGGTTTATTAATTGTAATTATAATATTTGCCAATTTTTACGTTCAAATAATGCTGAATGAACGGTCCAGTGTGAAATATTGTGAACAGTATGCCCATTTAAACATTCCTTAATTAATGGGTTCAAGTTGTACAGTAAATTTTAAGATTGCCTTGCCAAGTTCCTGATTTAATTTGTAATTTTATAAAAGAAAAAAATTTAAGCTTTTTGTTTTAAGTTTCAAAATTGACATTTTGTAATGTTCTTTTACAACAAATTGTACCAAGCTAAGTCTTACTGTATTGTGCCTTTTTCCCTTAAATGCTTTCAAAACAAGTTTTTAAGTGAATTGCACATTCAATAAACTTAACAGTAGTGATCAAAAGAAATACCTAATATTGAAGATATACACTGTATTGGGATGAGTTTCCATGAAATAAATGTACTGCACATGTAATGGCTGTAACAACAAATGCTCATAACTGTGAAATTGTTCTTTTTTCTCCCTCTTTTAGTTTTGTAACTTTGTATGATGGATCACCTAAAACGTAAATATTACATAGAAGATGTTAACTGTTTGCACGTGAATAGTCTGTGTAATCCTACTGGAGGGGGAGGGGGGGCATGTTTTATGTAAGTTTGGTCAAACTGCTTATAATGGTACTGTTATGTTGGTCCAACTTAGTCCAAGTACGGCCCACTTGTTGGTAGTCAACAGTCTGAAAACCTTATGAACTCCAAAACAGGGCAGGACAACCTTGGTTGCCCTGCAAGTTGGTGTGTAGTTCGTCAGTTGGATGCAGTAGCCCTGTTGTTTTGGTGGAGGTCAAAGGTCAGCCGCAGGCAATATGAGGTCAACTTTCTCGATGAACGTCTGTCTGCACCGTTTTGTGTTCTGGCTGTGTATAAAGTGTTCCGCTTCCTGTCGTCAATTGGTCCGTGAAACACCCAAACGAAGCACCCTTCAACTTTCCTGGCTATGCGGGTCCATGAGCCTATGATCCAAGTTTATATTTTGATGTAAAGCAGGCTGGCTTGTCATCGAAAATAAACTGTAGGCCTAGCGCCCTAGCCTAACTGGAGTAGAAGTCAAGATAGCCGAGACAAATTGATGGACGTTTGCAACCTACAAGTAGACCGGCCTAGACAAACGTAATAAGGCTCTAACACTTGGATAAGCGACAGACAACCGTTGTAGAAGCTATGGTGCTTCTACAACGGTTGCTATGCTTCTACATGCCTTGGCTATATAACCTGTATAAACTCCATAATGCTATGGATCACGTCAATAAATAATTGTTAAGTTGATGCCTATTTATTTGCGTGGTGTGGGGGACAAGGTCGTATATGGCCGAGTCGTCTACTTCACGACCATCGGGGTCCCCTGGCCAACTCGTCACCAACTGTGTAACATGCATTACACATTGATCAGGGCCTAGGTAATAATAGTACGTTACGCAAACCGAACCTCCAAGCTAGACTTGATTTCTCTATTCAACGAAATCCAAACCCCCATGGATCACTGTAAATAACTGTTATTTACATTGCTTTCGACACATACCATAGCTCCATCGATGTGTACCGCTCCTGTTATCCTTATTATCATGTCACCTTCAGTTCGAGAAATGAATGGTCCAAAGTCTATTTTAATTAATTTCGCGGTTGCGTATATATTCACTGTGAAAAATGTACTGTCACTTTGAGTGTCACTTGTTTGTTCAAAGCGTGTTTTTATCCCGTGACCCTCTTTGTGATTGGTGACCTCTTCATGTTTGTTGACCTATCCTTGATTGGCGACCTCTTCTTGATTGGTGATCTCTTATTGATTGATGATCTCTTCTTGATTGATGACCTCTTCTTGATTGATGACCTCTTCTTCATTGGTGATCTCTTCTTCATTGGTGACCTCTTCTTCATTGATGACCTCTTCTTGATTGGGGATCTTTTCTTGATTGATGACCTCTTCTTGATTGGTGACCTCTTCTTGATTGATGACCTCTTCTTCATTGGTGACCTCTTCTTCATTGGTGACCTCTTCTTGATTGGGGATCTTTTCTTGATTGATGACCTCTTCTTGATTGGTGACCTCTTCTTGATTGATGACCTCTTCTTCATTGATGACCTCTTCTTCATTGATGACCTCTTCTTGATTGGGGATCTTTTCTTGATTGATGACCTCTTCTTGATTGGTGACCTCTTCTTGATTGATGACCTCTTCTTCATTGGTGACCTCTTCTTCATTGATGACCTCTTCTTCATTGGTGACCTCTTCTTGATTGATGACCTCTTCATTGGTGATCTCTTCTTCATTGGTGACCTCTTCTTGATCGATGACTTCTTCATTGGTGACCTCGTTCGCGTGCATTGAGCAGAGTTTGTATTCTGTTGCTATAATTTATCCTGTGTGAATTATTGCTGCTGAAGTTGAACAGTCCATTGTTATGTAGGGGTTAACGTACTGTTGCAACTCGAGTGGTTTCTTTGTGGCAGACAAACGCAGAATGAATGTACGGAAATTCCAGAATAACAGTTTCATTGCTACCAAACCTACAACAGCGACGTAATTACTGCTGATGTTTTATACCGATTAGAGAACAGTGCCACCGGGCCATAATCAAGGACTATAT
>JAODAG010342197.1:0-10039 GCA_027574785.1 Orphnurgus asper
ATACATACATACATACATACATACATACATACATACATACATACATACATACATATATATATATATATATATATACACACACAAAACAATGGTTAATGTCTTTCCCATAACAGTACAGTCTATCGACGTCGGATAAATTTCCCAAATCTTGGTATTCAAAGCGAATCAGTCACCTCTGCCCAAAAGCAAACGACCAGTGTACACCCAGAGAAGAGAAGCAGGTAATAGAGAGACAAGATGTTATCAGCCCAGTGGATGGGAATGGAATCCTAGGAGGAAGAAGACAAAAAAAGAGAGAAAAATACAGGTAAATCATAAGAAAAGGTTCTTTGCTTGGGAAGAATAAAAAATAATAGGGAAAATCAGCCTCTTCATTCAATTCTGGGAATGTGTGGGAAATGGAGGTTTTCTTGTTTAACAGTTTAATATGTATACAAACAAGGGATAGTGGAGAAGATTACCATGACAGCGATGTAAACCGAGGTTATTTATTTCACAACCAGATAAATTCCATTTTCGCTTTATAAAGGGAAAGGAAAGAATTTGAATATAATACCAATCAAATCTATTCAATTCCTTTCAATCTCAACCCTCACTCCTTCATGCGCTGCAGGGATATGGCAGTTTTTGTTTCACATGCAGTTACTGCCGTACCCATGGTTTTTATCGGGAAATTTACCATCCTGGTTAATTGTTTTCTGACTCATGAGAGTTCAGACTCGATTCTAACTCAAGGAAATACGCAGACAAAAAGGACAACAATTACAACACATCAGGACTCCTGGCGCAATGACCTCTTTTCTTCACATCTTTACAATGTCTGACCTCTACAGGGAGTTAAATTAAGTTTATAAACAAAATCAGTTATTTTAGGCAAACACAAAAAGAACTTTGACTTGTGACATAGAGGTTAAATTAGAAAGAAAAACATAACAAAAAAAACCTACCTGCAGAGAAAAGTAAAGACCTCTGCTGAGAGTCGCAAATATCACGAAGAGGTACAAGAGCTTCTGGGTCGTGACTCGACAGGCCTTCCAGACCGATGGGTTTTTCATCTTCTGGTATTCGGATTTGATGCATAATATCTGTGGGATGGGGATGGGGAAGGGAAAAAAAAAATTGAAATGTTCAGTAAACCGTTGCCGATTTAACGTTACTATCGCAAGACCTGGGTACGATATTTGCTTCGACTGTTTATTAAGCGATGGAATCTCTTCATGTACCATTAATGGTTTCCGGGGGGGAACTTTAATACGATTATAGAAATACCCTCGCATTAGCAACTTCCCTTTCACGTTGCAATACGTCCATTTTTCAACCAATCCCCCTCCCTGACACCGCCACCCACTGTATGCTTACTAGCCTTATGACAAAAATGATTTCAGATTTCAAGTCTTGTCCCTGTTATAGTACCAAGTACAGGCTGCTAAATCCCCATGTAATTACTGGTTTGGGGGACTTTAGTTAGTTCAATGCTCCCTCTCAGCCAGTCTCCTACCCCATTACTGTAACACATCTAAATCTAGTACCACCATACTGTTTACATACACAGCAGGAAACAAATCCTAACTTGCTACTTCTTTCTGTACTATATATAGCCAGGGAGCTGCCACTAGAAACATATTATTATTACACTAGGTGGTCAGGCAATATTGCAAGAGTGACAAATGGGACCCCTAGGAGAGGTTGTATCTTGATTGAGTAAGTACCCAGAATATGGAAGATGGAAAAGAGTGCATATGAAAGACACCACAGATGGTTGTTGAGTCTCATTTCTTGATAGTTTTTGGCGAAAGCTTAATTTCAGTCATGGAAAATTGGCTAATTTTAGAGGCCTTTAAAGTGGGCGAACAACTTGAAATTGATGAAAAGTTTGAACAGTCTGCAACTATATACTATAGGGTTCAAAGGTTTGACTCTAATTCCATCCCGATATATCATCAGGGGTATAACCCTGTAACTCAAGTTAACTAACCATTTACATACACAGTTGTAAAGAGTTCATCAAACTCTACTACTGTACATACTTCAATGAACAAACTATACAACATCTAGAAATTAAATACAAAGGTCAAGTTTATGTGTGTGAACAATGAGGCCTACAGAAAACAAGTCAGTCAAGATATATCATCAGGGGTAACCCTGTAACTCAAGTTAACTACTGTTTACTTGTACACAGTTGTAAATACTGTAGTTGTGACAGTTCAGTGTGCTAATATAGGTTCATCAAACTTTTAAGTACTTCAATGAACAAAACTATATAACATCTAGAAATTAAGTATAAATGTCAAGTTTTATGTGCCTGAACAATGAACGAGGCCAACAGAAAACATGTCAGTCAAGATAAATCATCAGGGGTAATCCTATATATAACTCAAGTTAACTACTGTTTACATGTACACAGTTGTAAGCAGTGAAGATGGAAAACAGCATGCTCATCAAACTTTTAAATACTTGTTCAATGAACAATTAAACTATACAACAACTAGAAATTAAATTTAAAGGGCAAGTTTTACTGTATGTGCCTGAACAATGAATGAGGTCTACAGAAAACCAGTCAGTCACATTCGTAATTCTAACCTTCTTAAAATGTCAGGGTGATGTACACTATTCAATTTCTATACAGAGGGACAAAATCACCAAATTTTATTGTTTGAGGAGCTAACATCACCATAGGTCCAACCAAAGCAGAGACCTTCAAGATTCCTAGCCATTTTTTATGAATTCATAGTTTAAATAATTGTTCAATAATTTGTTATTCTCTGAATTAATTGCTATCAGAAAGGTATAGGTACTCATAGTAGTAGTAACATTAATGTTTGGCCAAAGAGTTACATCATGGTTATCCAGTTAAAAGAGATGAAACAAATGGTGATGCAAAATTTATTTATCTTGAATACTTGTGTGTACTGTACAGTATGTACAGTTGTGTTACACTTTACCTGTTGTATACAAACCTGACTATGTACAGTAGTCACCTACCATACTGTATACATGTATGCTATTGGATGGCTTGATTGAGTACTAATACTATGACTAAGATCATGTGTTTTGTAAGTACTGCATGTGAATGGGAATACACATAACCTTTGATTACAGAAGGACTGATTGAACCCTGACGAGTCTCTATAGACACCATTACATTTAATCACATACTTCAATATTACAGATCGCAAGTACTGTATGTTATTGTACGGCTTGATTACATACTGTGACCAAGTGTTCAGTAAGTACTGTATGTGAATAGGACTGCTCACGGAAGGACTTGTAGAATTTTCTAATCTTGATTGAACCCTGACAATCTGTATACACCGATTACATTTAATCACATGCATGCATACCCGTAAATAGTAAAGACGCAAATACTGTATGTTAATGGTTGCTTGAGTACTGTGACTACAAACATGTGTTTTGTAAATACTGCATGTGAATGGGAATACAACCTTTGATCATGGGGAGGACTTGTAGATTTCTCTAATCTTGATTGAACCCTGACAGTCTCTAAGCACTGATTACATTTGATCACATACACACCTGTAAATATTAAAGACGCAAATACTGAACTTTATGATCCCTGGCAGTCTATACACCAAATTACATTAAACCAAATACATAAACATTAAAGACGCATTCCCCTTCTTTATGACTCTGTTTGTGCTACACTTTTGTCCACCATAGTTTGAAGATTAATTATCCAAAAAAAAATCACGGAGGCAAATCTCACCAGTTGTATCGTCGTGATTGTGCTGAGTACGTAGAATATCACGCTGAAAGAGATGAAGTACGACTTGTTCTTCTCTGAGCAGCCTCCGCCTTGGAATTGTACCTGAAGTTTGAAAAGCAAACTCCATTTAAAATGAATGGATAAATATGGATAATGAAATACAAACCTAAGTATATATATAACCACCCAAATTATATTTTACAACTTCGTTAGAAACGTTGGGTTAGTTTACCGGGCATGATATTCGTCTCGCTGGGTCCACAAAAATGCATGCAACACCCTGGAGGAGTGTGTGTGAGGGGGGAGGGGTTTGATTCCTTTCAAGCAGTTCTGATTCCTCCTAAATATCCCATATAACCTTAAATCCGTATGATGTACTATAAAAAGAAATACGCTGCGACCATATACACAGCGAGGGTTCAGGGTATATACAAACATTTTCATCGAGGTTCCACAAGGTTCGGACGACGAACCATCCTCAGGATCATCTGACACCTGGCTGGTCACCCCCCCCCCTCCGACCTGAAAATCAACTCACCGCGCAGAGGCAGGTGCCGTTCATACAGTCGCCGTTTCCAGAGCAATTAGAGGGGCAGTTGTCGCCGACGTATTCGTCTTCCACCATCTTGAAAAGGCCTAGCTCCTTAGCAGAACCGAAGCTCCACATCTTCGACCGGTCGGAGAAGGAGAGAACGCGCCTTGGCTCCGATTGGACCGGGTTTTGATTTCCGCCTTTGGTCCTGTTGTGCCACCAGGCAGGACGTGTGTCAGACGCTCGGACCGGACCGATTTCAATGTTTCTGGCAAAGAGAATATAACGACGACCAACGTTACAAACCGCATCCGTCTGGGGTACGCTTCGACGAAGGATTGCGCATCACAGCTATAATTGCTTGCAACCTCAAACGACCGAGAGTACAAATTGCGGTTACGCAAAATCGTAACCCGCACCGTCGGTGAATTACGATACCTCTAGTCTCGAATTAGAAGAATATCAAACACGTAATAATGCACTTCCTGAAAGACAAACAAATTGGAACAGAGCCCGGAAATTGAAATTTCCATTCGTAATTGTTCCTGTTTTGCAAATACCGACAGAAAATGTCATTCAGATCCTTATCGTTGAAGTTTAAAATAGGTTTAACAGACAGAGTTTGTCACTAATTATGGATCAGCTAAACAACCACAATGTATGTGAATGAGATTGGAACGTCAGTAGGGCTTGTAAATATCAGCTACTGTAGAGTTTATAATAGGAATGACAGCTTAACAGGCAAAGTGATGAATATTCATAGTCCTAACAGTACATGAGGTAAATTAACATGGCCAATTCACACCAAGTAATATTAGAGAACTGAGCTATCTAGTCGAGCAATAACAATTACATTTTTTTAATAAAATAAGGATTTTCCTTTAGGCTCAGTCCTTTTCTTTATTACAACCAGCCAATCCAAATACCACAAAACTTCGGGCAGTGCCCCACAGATTCCCCAAGTTTTTGTTCCTTGTGTTGTTTATTCCTAGATGTTTATCATACTGTAAGAGCCTAAATAGGAACATGGACCTGTGTCTTTGTTATAAAACCCGCAGCAACATGCTTGAAGAAAAAAAAATGTTAGTACTTCATGTAAAAGTAAGACCACCTCAAATATAGTATACATGTACATGAGCATATGTATAAATTAGGGTGTAGGCTATTATCTTACACATATATTCATGTACCTGTATGCACCCATAAAAAGTACATACCTCAAATATAGTCAACACACATGTATATGCATACACTATTATTTGAGGTATATATGTACTAAGACCACCTCAAATATAGGCTACATACAGTACATGAAAATGTATAAGTTAGTGTGTAGGTTAGTACAGTATGTATACACATGTATGATACACTCACTACAGGTATATTTAGTAGGCTTACTGAAGTACATACCAGCAAAACACATCTCTTCAATTCAAACAGTCCAACAGGCATAACATTCTCTGTAGAAATCATGTCTATATATTCCGAAAAACAAATAGAAATTTTCATGTTTAATCTAAACAAAGATTGCCACTAAACTGGCTCCATATTTGAACATATATGAACTTTGACTTTAACAAGCTGTACTTTATGCCAAGTTTATTCCCAAGAGACATGGAAACGATCAATAAACGCTACATTGGACAAACACAGTTGCCTTGAACTTTTACGATAACATGCCTACCACCACCTGTTGCGTGCGAAAGTACCACAATCCTGGGTGGAACTGGCTTGAAGCCAGTTCCTTCAGCGAGGTTGGAACTTTGTCAATACATGTTTCTTTTTAGACTGGCGGTGGAGATGGCGGAAAGAACAAGAATTGAGTGCATTTCATTGGGAAGCCTTATAAATTGCAAAATAGAGGGCGGTAGATTGCGAGGGGAGAGAAGCCCGAAAACCTGGCTGGGGACCCCACCGGAAAGAGCACATTCGCTCTTCTACGCGTAAACTGTGAATATGAAATTAGATCTCCTACCAACAATACATTTGGATCTTTGCATTCAAAATGGGAGGAGGGTGAAGTGGCATATTTTGGAGGACTGTAATACGTGATTAGTCTATAACAGGGGTTCCCAACCAGTGGTACATTTGGACTTTCTCGGTGGTACGCGGCGTGGTACACAGCGTGCTTCCTTTTTTGGGTATTCTTTTTTATTCTCCCTCTACTTAACTCTGTGCACTGTAGTGTAGGCCGTGTGTAAAACTATAAGTCGTGTCAGTCCACTCCTTTCCTTCCAGGATATGTCCTTCTTGTATGAGATGTTAACCAGGAATAACAAGATGAGACTGACTGGAGAATTGTTCTGTGATATAATGTCTGGTTGGATTTCTTGGACAGGATACTGTTTATGTTTAGTTCTGGTACTGCACCTTTAATTTACTTGAATCAACCATTTATGGCAGAGGAGAGCTAAATATTGAGGGAGGGTTCATGAGTTGAAGGAGTTCATTAAAACATTGTTATACATTATTTCCAAAACCATTTATGACACTAAAATTATAACACAAGTTTATGAAACTTGGGAATAATTTCAATGTGCAACTGAACAGAATAATATCATGCTGTTACTCACTATAGTAATAATAGCGCTGTTAATTAAATTGTTCGGCAAAAAATGGTTACTTGTTTTAAAAATAAATTTGTACACTACCACATCTTCTCCTTCACAAAATTTAAAATTATAAGTTCTACCCTATGCTGTAGAATCTTGGTACATTTGAAGCTGTAAATTTCTCTGTTCCCTTAAAATACTGCATAAATACTGCATACTGTATTCCCCTTTAAGGAACGTACACCAACCAGATACCAACAAGATACCAATCTGGAAATGTGCCAAGTTTGATATAAACCACACCAATGTGAACCCTGTTAAAAGGAACCTCATTTCAAAGAATAGCTGCAGCACCTCTCTGATATCCTGTCCTTGATACAGGCTACAATCTAACAGGCAGTACAGTTCATACTGCTTCATACTTTGCGGATACTACAGTAATGCCTGCTTTACATACATGTAGCAGTACTAAACTGCAACTGAGAATAAACCTGCTAGATATTCAGTCATAATACATATATACAAATAAAAAATTAATTAATTTTCACCGAGACCATTCCATCGTTAAAATGATAGATCTGTTTAAATATAAAAGAAGCACAACAGGACAGTGAAGTTTACAGACATCGGAATCATTCCTTTTTTTATATTAAATATCATGTATGATAAAAAAAATTCAGTGCGTCCATTTGAGAAACCTAGCTAGCATATAATTATTGTAATACCTAAATATATACCAGATAAAATTCTTCATATTACAATATAAAGTACAGTAACCACGCATGACCATACTGTTCTTACCCTAGCAACCATGACCACACTGTTCTTACCCTAGTAACCATGACCATACTGTTCTTACCCTATCAATGACCTATCCTTTTAATCGTAAATCCGATTCTTGTTCTATATAATCCCACTGTAAGGCAGAACCAACTTTATATACAACAGTCCAATTTGGTTTCCTTCTACTTGACTGCATGAGGATGACGAAAAGATCAAAGGTTGCATATGTACCATTAGCACCAGCAAGTACACCAGTCACCAGGCGAACTAAAAAGGACAATTTTTAAGCGAATAGTTTCTATTGGTGCTCTCGTTTGATGGGTCAGGGAATATGGAAGGAACTATAGTGACAAAGCAAAGTGCAAAGTTGACCACAATAAAGATTAGACAAGTGCTGTCCTATGCCAACACCACTTAGCATATGCTGAAGATACATATAGGCTAATCAAGGCTGATCCCATCCAAAAAATTATTGTTTGAACTATACGGTGCGACAATGTCGAAGAGAGCACACCGAGTCACAAATTGACATTAATTCTCACCTGTCATGTATTGAAAGGCTCCAAATTAGACTACACACAAGCATCCTACAAGAAAGGCTCCAAATTAGACTATACACACGCAATCTTCATACAAGAAAGGCTCAAAATTAGCCTATACACACGCATCTTCACACAAGAAAGGCTTGAATTAGCCTATACATATGCATCTTCATACAAGAAAGGCTCAAAATTAGCCTATACACATGCATCTTCACACAAGAAAGGCTTGAAATTAGCCTATACACATGCATCTTCACACAAGAAAGGCTTGAAATTAGCCTATACACATGCATCTTCATACAAGAAAGGCTCGAAATTAGCCTATACACACACACATCTTCACACAAAGAAAGGCTCAAAATTAGCCTATACACATGCATCTTCACACAATAAAGGCTCAAAATTAGCCTATGCACACGCATTGTCATACATATAAAGGCTCGTATCTTCATACCATAAATTAACATTGCCAGGTTCTGCAATCAGAAAATACCCTACAAAGATATTGTAATGTAAGTGTTCTTTCTTTACTACCGGCGTGAATCGGGCACAAAAACCTACCCAAAAACGTCCCAATCACAAAATATCCAGGAGTTTTGGTTACAGTATATAATACATTACTGTACCCACACAACAGTATATGTGGACTGTAGTAGGTAGCTAGATCACTTTTCTGGTACTTCTGCATGTAGCTACAGTACTGAGTTATTTATTTAGGCAAGCTGTATGTTCCCACAGAATGAGAACAGCTGTGTTGCATTAATATTACCCAGTTGGGTATTTCTTTCCTCTGGGACTGACTTCTACCAAGAAATCGTAGACAGAATTTTCACTTAAAAAGGTAAAAAAAGCATAAACTACTTTTTTATACTAGTTTGCAGGTTATATCCTTTATGGATATGACCAAAGGCATAACTGACAGTGCCTGGTGACAACATGGAAAACGCACTGCCAAAGAGTTCAAAAATATGGTGCATCTGTTTGTATACATTCGATCCTAGCTGATATACCATTCTAAAAAGTGTCCATGAATGATTTGTATATAGTACTATACAAGTTCATAAGGCCAGATCCTACATGCAAAGCTGTAATTAATTATCTTTAAAGAAAAATTGGAATGTCACATCAATTAACCAAGCGGTACATTTTCATTCCACGGATTCATCCTCGGTCCGGTGAGAGCATAAACGGGGAAGTTTCAACTCGGTCACGTGGAGCACAGACCATGCGCAGATTCGATCCCCCCCCATTGTTTCTTAGCTCTCTCTGACGATGAGCAGATATACACCATACTACAGGTTGACCCATAACCAAGAAATTTGACCCAAAGTACAACAGCTGCATTCCGAATGCTATTCTGAAAAATATATCCTGTTGACTCCACCTGCGACTGATATCAAATATCTAAGTCAAGTTCATAGAATGGATGATGATGATTTTTTTTGTTGGTTTTCCTTTTTGGCCTTTGATTAATGTTTTTGTTGACCTCGTGAGCGTTTTGAAGTCTCCCCTTACAAGTTACAGGAAACGGCATGCATTTGCAGCAAAGTGGCCAATCCAAACATGATCTCTGAGCGAGTTTTAATTCCTTCTGCCTGAGGTTTAAATTTTCCCCTTTGTTTAAAGGTTAGTCAGTCATGCACATTACAACTATCTGCTGATGAGAGAGACGATGAGAGTAGATAGTAAAATATGTATCTGAGTTTGTGACTTCATTATAATGTAGCCAAGTAGCTAAATTGAAAATCTTTAATACGCCTTTAATATACTGTAGCTTTAAGTCACTTTTAAAGCTTCTGACAAGTCCAAGAGTTGTACTGAATGTGTGCCCAGGTGAAGGACACCTCAATACTGTAATGATCTATTTTCTTTGTTCAGATTCACCTTTTGACCTCCTGTAGGAGAA
>JAODAG010342219.1:0-10037 GCA_027574785.1 Orphnurgus asper
TATATATATACCGTGTAAGTATACAGGTTAAAGAGGGAGCAACGTGTTGATATATAAAACACACATCATGTGATGGAGAGTACTAAGTTGTAGACCTACATGTAGTTAAACTCCCATCTTGAATAATATCTTGTTCTCTTCTGTTAAGGTATGTAATGTTGAAGTTTCTTCTTTAACTTAATTAAATAAACAATAGGTTGCGCAACAGATTGCACAATAATGCTGTGAGGTCGTCGTACTTGATCAACACATCAAGTTTCCTGATCTGTCATGATGATTGAAAGGCTTAGATAGCAATACTACCGTACCGTACCAAGGCCTCAGGCTGATGATTTACGATGAATTATTGCGTCGTAAATATTATATTCAGAAAAACATAGACAATCTAGCTGTGTTAACTAGGTTTGCATCATAAAATCATATGCGCACGATGGGAATACGTTAGTCCACTCCTAATTTATACCACGACAACAGAAGACACTAGCCTGCATGACGGAATATGACGTCATACCAGTCGAAGGTCGCTGTATTCCTACATAAATATGTCGTCGAAGAATAATTATCTTGTATAACCTACAAGAGCCTTTGGACTATAGAGTACATATTTCCCTGTTTTGAATCACGACGCGAATAAACTGACATAACAAAATTGGCTATAAGTGCATCATGACTCATGTCATACCTCGAAAATGTATTGTCTGGCACAACTCGGGCATGCCAGGGGGGATGTAAACATTATATCTACTACTCGAGGACAAGGGTGCATATCTAATATCGCGGAAATACTTCATTAATTTAGTTTTGCTGTTCCTAGTTTGGCTGAATAACCATACATACCGGTACGTCGTAGAAAGGGGAAATCGACACACGGTACATTACCTCATTCAGTATCAGTACGTGTAGCAGAGTCAATCTGAAGAACTTCAACGAAACAATCTAGGCTATACCCCACAGTGTGTAGGCCCTATATTATCCCCCTCCCCCACCCGGTGAAAGACAGGTTCGAAAAATCTGATAGAAACGATAGAAACATAACACAATCAGACAACTTTAGCCGAGGACTTTAGCGTGAGCGCAACACACAACCGCGGTGAGGTCCTTGTGACCTGCCTTGAGTCCCCTGATAGGATCCATGGCATGAGACCACCATTAAATCCACCTTTGGGTATGGTTACAAATGGCAAAATATATAGGAACATCTGGCGTTTGTTTTTAAAACACAAACATTCACACGTCATGTACCCTAAATCAATGAATTGTCGCTTCATGTGTGTGTGTGTGTGTGTGACATTCTCGCTAATTCAAACAATGTAACAATGCCTATTCTATACAATGTTTTGTTTTTATATACCGTATACGACGGTAATCCAAGCATCGCCACTAAATTGGTACTATGTTTGATATGAACTCTAATAAGGTGCCTTTAATGAATTGATATCTCCCTCGGCAAAGAGGATAACCCGATATTTACCATATATTTATATCGCGTGCATCACGAACCCAGGGTTCGCGGTAACAGTTGGAGTCCCTTCGACTTAAACCTCTGGGGCCGTGTGCAGGTTCCGGGAGGGGGAGAGTACCCACACAATGTTCAGTCTCGTTTACGTGTTATTCATCTCAAGTAAAACAATTAAACATGTTGTACACATTTAATGTTGAGTTCACAATTAGTATACGATTTTAACAACTTTGCAGGGAAATCTTCGTTCCTTGAATTGGGCAAGAAGCCGACATTTTTAACATTTGGAGAAATTTGTTGAATTTGCTGCATAACGCCAAGTTGACATTTATCGACATTGCAACCTTTTTTACAGACAATTGTTCACTTTTAACATTTTGGTGTGATTAGTGATTATGATGTCACGTTTAGGCTTCCGTACGTATCTAATTTATTCTACCATCGTCTTCTTCAAGAAAAGCTAATAACGATGTACAAAAGATATACACTTTCCTTACAGGGTAAGTCTTGACCCCAAATGTCAGAAACCTTAACCGGATCCATATTATAGGGTCAAAGGTCTGCATCAAATGTCCTCAGGGACCATTCTGCTGACAGAAATGGCCGTAGGGTAAAATATTCAGATCACTTTCTTAGACAGTCCGGGGTATCATTGGCGCCGATACAGGTCGCCTGCATCGGCGGCATTTCACTCAGCCTAAGCCTACACAAAGCAAAGTCTCCAACGCGCAGCGGTATTTTATGAATATGTATAAATGGTATGAATATGTATAAATGAATATGTATGATTACATATTTTATCTCTGACTTTCGTTTACATATGTGTATCCTTCATGGAATGAGCAGAATACAAGTTACTCGGCTCTATTTTACATTGTCCTACCTCCCAGGGATAGACTTTAGCATCGCCAAATTCAAGCTCAACGGTTTGGAGATGCGTTTCCAGTTATGGGACACCGCAGGCCAGGAGAAGTACAGAGCAATTACTACGTCATACTATCGTCGAGCTATGGGCGTGGTTCTAGTGTACGACGTGACAAAGGAGAAGAGCTTCCTTAACCTTAATAAATTTTGGTTAGAGACTGCGAAAGAGGTAATCATAAGTTTATAAATACCAAAACATTGTTTTATTTTGACATTGTTACGGTGTCCGTAGAAAAGGGTCAGGAACTTGGACAAACGTCCTCATTGAAAGATCACGAGAGACCATAACCCAAATACTGGAAAAGGTGCCTTTCAAGAGCATTCTCAAAGACATTGACACTTTTAGACACTGCAACGAATCGGGCAGACTATTAACTTCCACTCACCCAGAAATCTCTGTGGGAAGGAATTCCGCGCTGGTTAATGGTGGGCTATCCTCCAACAGGTTACGTGGCATTAAATTCGCCCAATGATCTCGAGGTCAGTAAAGTAAACAATCCGATTGATGGGATTTGGGCTGGGATCTTCAGTGGTCAGTTTGGCGCGATGGTGCCGTTGTTTGGGTTAGACCCAAGAATGTCTTGAAAACAAATTTGATTTTACCTCGAAAGTAAATGCCCCTGAGTATACAGTACTTTGACCCTGGTCCACATCTGACCAATCAATATCCCTTGAGAAAGATGGAAATACAACCGAAATCAGCACAAGAAATATGTGGAACTAGATCATTGCACTTTTATGAACAGTGGCATTACAGAGAACATTAAACCCATTCTTATCATGATCACTCTGACCAAACCTACGAAATTATGACCATTATTCAGAACAAGAGAACAAACTCGGAAACTGCATCTGCCACTAAACTCTTTGGACCAATAAATATCAGGATAATTATATCTAGTATAATTATAATATCATTACAAGACACTTCTTTCACAATTTCAAAAAAAGCAAATAAATTCTAGTAGTCCTATTAGTTGGAACCGTATCCAATCCAAGGTAAAGACAATACAATGAAAACTAAACATATTTTGACCGTGCATAACTAGACTATGACATCACATTTGGTTAGGAAAGGTTATTTCAACTTTCAACTGTCAATATCTCGAAAACGATACGTAGGAATTGAATGCTAATTCACCTGGACATATAGAAGATGGTCCTCTTTGATAAATCAAAAATTCTATTGCAAGCTGGCTTGCTCTACACTTTTAAGGTCCGGACATTAACAAAACGGGGAACAATCTTGATTTAAAGATCTCATAAAATTCATAATATTTTAATAAACACCGATACTTTTCTTTCTTCATCATCAGTATATTGCTGTTACTTAAAACGACGGTGTTTTCTCAACCATAGCTCTGCTCTGCAGATAAAGGGAGTCCTCCATTCTCCGGTTTTCTACGAGAAATCATAACTATATACCATTCTTTACATGTAGATTGGGCAAGTGTTTTTTTTAACGGAATCCGTTGTGGCTGTTTATTTCGAGCTGTTAATTGAATTTTTTCTCCCGGCGTTTATTCTCTGCGGTAGTACCTTCATATTATATCGATCTCTCCTCGCTCACAGTTCGCCCACCCGGAATCCGTCTGGTTGTTGCTAGGCAACAAAGTCGACTTGGCAGATTGGCGAGAAGTAAGCACGGAACGGGGTGAAAAGGTACTAGCTTTTCTTAACATGAGGTAACAATGAGATGAGGTAACAGTGATATCAGGTAGGCTAACCATGATATCAGGTACGGTAAAAATGAGCCGAGGTAACAATTATGATATGATAAAAAACAAGATGAAAACACTAAGATGATACGGTTATTAAATATCTCATCATGGTTATTAAAGATATCGTCGTGGTTACTAAAGATCTCATCATGGTTATTAAAGATCTCATCATGGTTATTAAATATCTCATCTGGTTATTAAATATCTCATCATGAGTATTATCAAGATTTCATCTTGGCTATTAAATATCTCATCATGGCTATTAAATATCTCATTTGGTTATTAAGGATCTCATCATGAGTATTAAAGATCTCAACATGAGTATTATCAAGATTTCATCTTGGCTATTAAATATCTCATCATGGTTATTGAAATTCTCATCATGGCAACTAAATTCATGGTTACTAAAATCTAATCATGGTCACTAAAGATGTAATCATGGTTATTAAAGGTTTCATCGCAGTTTATTAAATAAATCATCATGGTTTTTAAATATCTCTTCATGGTTAGTGAAAATCTCATCATGGTTATTAAATATCTCATCATGGTTATTAAATATCTCATCGTTGTTACTAAAGATTTCATAGTGGTTATTAAAGATATCATCATGATATAACATCTCATCAGGTTATTAAATATCATCTGATAATTAAAGATCTCACCATGGTTATTAAATATCTCATCGTGGTTAATAAATTATCTGACCATGGTTATTAAATATCTCATCATGCTTATTAAATATCTCATCATAGTTATTAAATATCTCCTCATGGTTAATAAATTTCTCATCGTGGTTACAAAATATTTCATCGTGGTTATTGAAGATATCATCATGGTTATTAAATATCTCATCTAGTTGTTAAATATCTCATCATGGTAATTCATTATTAAATATTTCATGGTTATTAAAAATGTCATGGTGGTTAATTAAATATCTCATTATGGTTGTTAAATATCTCATATTGGTTATTAAATATCTTCATCCTTGTTATTTCATTTTGTAGCTTGCAAAGCAACTTGGCTGTTCGTTTTTCGAGGTCAGCGCCCGTGAAAATCAAGGCGTGTACGAGTCGTTCGTATCTTTTGCTGGCGACATCTTAAAAGATACGGTAAAATATAATTTAAATTTATAAATACATTATATAATAACAATGTTTTTCTTGAATTTTCTATAAAAGTGCTAACATTAAGTTAATGTCCAGAACCTAGGATCAAGGTCTGCATATCTCTATTTACTATGTACAATTTTAATTAAAATAATTACTAAACTGACGTCTCGTATAGTACTTTCCAACAGATTAAAGAAAGAAAAGGTTATGGTACCTTTAAAGAGCACAACCAAAATGTACTCCATGTATACTAGCAAAAGACCATTTCTTGCGTGTGATCGAGCGTACCAAGCTTAACATTTCGGGAGAACAGCACCCTGGCAGAACGACTATCTAGTCCCGTTTTTATTTTCATTCTAAATTTACCGCTTATATTCATCTTTCTAGGCGGGGTCGGGTGGGGAAGTGTAGGAATTTCCTTTGGCAAAGGGCAACGCCATAGGCCTACGTTTTGGCTAAGAATTGTCAGCCAAGTAAGAACCTTGACAGGGGGAGGATCTCTTTAAAGCATACCGGCAGTTAATGTTTGCAGAATGTGTACTTAATTTGTCACTTATTAACCAATGGCAGTGCAGGATCTCAGTGACAGATATCTGAAGGTTATAGAATGTGTAGTAATTTGTAATCTCTTAACCAATCACAATACAGGATATAAATATCGGATTCTTAACCGCCGGTTGTACAGTGTGTAATATTTGGTCACATATTTAACCAATCGCAATGGTGAACGTTATAGACGTATAGAACGCATGAGCTACGATGATGTCTGTCTCTTTAAGTTCCTCGAATGTTCATTGTTTAATTTTGGTAAAATAAATTAGCTAAAGATATAGTTTATGGATGTGGGACCAGACAATGGATAGGCAATCATTAGTCAAAGAGCGTGTTATGCAGCCGACACGCATCGCTTTCAATTCTCAGTCTTCTGTTATATGAACGTTGCGATACAACCGAGTGAACAGTTCCCGTACTCCTCGTCACCGCCCAACGCGAACAAAGGGCTTCGGGTAGCCTAGTGGCATTCGCCGTGGCTGCGGAACCAATGCATTTGTATGTTCACGGGTTCGAATCCTGCCCGAGTCCGTGGGTCTTTCTCCGGGCCGGCTCCGGTTCTCCCCCACACTTACAAACATCCGTCCCGGCTCTCAAATTGTCATACGTTCATATCTCATCTCAACAGTACCCACAAATTCTGGAGACTCATCTTATCCGGTCAAGTGTCTTTACACATGACCAACTGAAACACCCAACGAGGTGGAAGCATAAAAACATGAGTCAATTAGTGGTAGAAACGCGAACAAAACTACCCAAGAAGCAGAAGCGTAGCCACAACAATTTTAGCGCGACTGAAGTTCGCGCATCATTGGGAACGTAGTGTATTTTGCCCACTTCGTAGCGTCCTTAAATTTTTGATTGATTGCAATGTAAACTATTTTGGATTTTTTTTGGCGTTTCAGTACCCCACGTGGATACGAGGTCATGAACTTAGCGCAAGCACTCGAAAGCTGGACGACCGGGACAGCACGGGAGAAAAAAAATGTTGCAGTGGCGGAACGTGACCGTCACGTGTCACGAATTCAAGATGAATCGAACCGCCAAACATTACGTAACGGTATTGTGCAATAGTGTGTATCAGTGACCATGACTCTTTCTGGGTCTTCACGGGGTCGTCGCGAACGGGCGTGGTCCCCCCGCTATGTGCCGAAATCCAGATTTTGGGACCATGTTTGAGCAGAGAATCGCTACCCTATGAGGTGGTAATGTTTTATTGATGACTTCTGTGAAGAGGTGGAGAAACGTCGAGTAGTGGAGGGTTGAAGGTTCTTGGAAGTAGAGCCACTCCCATTGGCCGTTGGAAGAAGGCCCATAAATGAAGAAGGAGAATTGCTATAGACGATGGAAAGATGACCAATCTGTAGATATATACAACTAACAAATGTATCATGTGAATTGGCCTGTTTTGGACAATCCCGGTATAATACCATTGTACCGATACACATAGCGAATAATAAGTGCTTGACGCTAAGGACGAACTATAGGCCAGGTAATGTTAGTTGAAGTTACAACCTATTGGACAATATGTGGCAAACTATGAAGGTAAGCATGGTAATGGGCTAAGTAAGAGGCAATGGAGATGTGGATTAATGGAGGTGTGGATTAATGGAGGTGTGGATTAATGGAGATGTGGGCAATGGAGATGTGGATTAATGAATGTGTGGATCAGTTGCATGCGCAGAGGTTAGCAGTGTTGTAAACTCCGACTGTTGAAGAATATATGCTAATGTTTCTTAAGAGGATACGGTAAGGTTCATGGGTAGTGCAGTGAAAGATTGCTAAGGCTTTGCATGCTGTGAGCTTAACACTTGTTCGAAGGCACTATCTTACTACCGCGTTACTGCTTTGTAAAATAGGGCAGACAAGCTCTCGTCGCCTACAGCGACGTTTCGCTATCGAGCCAAATATCGGCCACGAATTCCTACAGACGTAGACACACATACGCATTTTGCATTGCTTCTCCGAAAATCCGCTAATCTTTGCTACTACGGGAGCCAAAACGTGTAGATAATGCATTGTAATTAAAATCAAAGTACCGTATAATTACGGTACGGTACGCTTTTCGGCTGTGATTTCAAACAAACGCCGTCTTTTAGGTAGTGTGTCTGGCATTGTGACCGATACGGTGGTATTAAAAAGTTAATCCGCTATAAGGATTAGGCTCAGCTAAGGATACGTTGAAAGCGACACTAACACCATATGGTAAAACGTTATGACTCTCTTTTCTTAAGTGTGTAAGTATTCCTCTTGCGGGTTTGTTTTATAATAGGATCTACTTGCGAACACCGCCAGACGCCAGCACTGACACCTCTTTAAGATCCGCTAAATTGTTTGTTAGCCTAATATTCACATTAAGACTTAGCCCTGTGGGTTATGCTTATACAGCTTGTCAGATAATGGCAACGTTTTGACCTTAAAACGCTCATTATTCCATCCATTGTATTTCGACAAACTAATTTTCAAATCTCTTGCGATTCCGTCGGCTGGCTACGGTACATTGCCACTGTCATCTCAGCTGATGTTGGTAAGGTGGTAATGTCAGTTATAAGTTATTTGAACCTTATCTTTCGCCCAGCGATTGAGAACGCATTTCACTTTGCGGTATAGTTTAGGTCGACTGTCCTCGCAGAGTGGGGGTATTGAAACTTCCGGAAACTGACGGAAAAGATCGAACTCCCGAACGTGTGATTAATTTTTATTGATAATTCTAAACTGCAATTTGAGTTTGGTTAGGGGTTTTCCTTCGTACAAAGAAAGCGTAATGGATGGTGCGTTACCTGTTTAAATTATTCAAAATTGTATGGCGGCGAACTAAACAAGAGACAAGAGAAATTTGTATTCAATTCTGTATTACTGGAAACTGAAGATACCAGTCTACATGTAAATTGTATCTTCTCAACACAACTGAAACATTTTAAAGTTTGGTATGTCATTGTTTGAAACACAACCTATATCAAGTACTGTATACTAATGAACTTACCGTCGATTTGGGACCTTTAGTTTAGGTGGAAACAATTTGGCCAATTGACGCCAGAATCGACGCGGGAGGGCCATGACCACATCTTCTCAAAAACATCTTCTCAAAGTATTGTGTACCAAAAACACCCCCTTCCGTGGCGCGGTGGCTACTGTGCATATCGAGGTGAACAGTTTGGTCTATTTTGAAGCCATCATGATTTTCGAGACGGAACTCGAGTGATCAATCACAATAATGATTTTGATTTTATAGAAGTTTTTGTGTCAATGTCGTATACCCAAAGGTATGAGAAACTGCCATTAGGCTATTCATGAAACCGGAAAATTCGTATAGCGTAGAAACTACACATGACCCATGGAAGAACATAAATTGAGCACCTCGTCGAATCGTTGAATAATCAATGGCAGTACCGAATTATAATTGGCTATCAACACGATGTGTAACATTGTGATTGATTAATCGCCACATTGCATCTTGTTTCGTTACTGTAACATGTATACAATCCTATATAGTATGAATAATTATCAACGTTACAATGAACCCACGGCTTGTTGCATATCACCCATGCACCTCGCCTGGATATTCACTGACACAATGAAGGAAATAAATATATTCGTTTGAGCAGCAGTGCAAAGCTGCTGTTAAACGTTGTTTCCTATAACTTGTATGCAGTCCCCGGGTACTGTCAAGTACGGTACGTACTTCATGTAATAAGACCACCTCAAATATAGGATACATAGGCCTACACTTCTCGGCTTCCTTTTGGCTAAGATCATGTGTAGTATATGTTGTGTTAAGGACGGACTCGCACTGGTTAATGGTGGGGCAATGTCCTCCAACAGAGCCATGCGCTACAGTTTATGTGGCACTACACCCGCCCAATGATCTTTAGCCTTAGCAGTCCAATCGAAATAGGATTGGGGATGAGAAGTGGGTCAGTTAGCTTTTGAAGTCGTTCTTGTGATGGTTTTCTTAAAAAACCCAGGATACATAGGCCTACATGAGAATGTATATACGTGACATGTATATACATACATTATATTTGAGGTGGTCTTACATGCAGTACATACCATAAAGTGCATGTACGTATACCGTGTGCTAAATACGCCGTCCACAAACGTCATGTAGGCCTACTGAATATCGGTTCGATAAGGTGGTCAATTTATACCCTTCCTCAAATGACATGCACTGACAGTCATCTAAGGGCACCAGGGCTAGTCATGTGTAGTGCTTAATGTGGTATTCGCTTACCCTTGACGTTCAGGGGCAGACACCAAAAGTAGAATATATAT
>JAODAG010342274.1:0-10035 GCA_027574785.1 Orphnurgus asper
ACCTATGTCCGTATAACAAAGCGTGGATTTGTCCGAAAACCAAACACTCCAAAGCCCCGGTCACGGAGCGTACGTTATCATTATCGCAATCACGAAAGGCAGTTTACGGTGGAGCGGTAAGCGTCATTTTAAAGATTGGTTACTATTGATAACGCTGACACTAATTACACTTGATTTGTCCAATTTTCCAATTTGAAGACTTGATTAGAGATAGGCCAATTGGCGGTGGACTGTTTAACCGTCGGCAGTTGTATATATAATGTTTCCTCACGTCGGTACCGACACCCATCCCCGGATAAATTAATTCAAAGGAGGACTGTTGGCCTCAGATCAAAATAAAATACACGGGCTGTCCAATAATTATCAACTTTCAAACACCCGGTCATTTCGTCAGATGTTAATCACGTGTGTGACCGACCATCAGTCGCTTCTTCTTCTTTTTTGGTTTTAATATCGACCGTGACGATAATGCCCTAATTTCTCAGACAGCTGAGATCGTTCGGTCCGGACCTGAGCTCTCTTGTATTAATTAAGTAGACCGACCCGCCAAGTTCGCTTATTATTAATTAACGGAACGATTTAACTATAAACAAAACAATGAATCTAACACCAATAATAAAAAATAAGCATTGGGTGCAACAGGGGAGGTAAGAAAACCTGGGGGGGAGCCGCGTTGGAAACACTGGGAAAACGAATGCAAGCATGAAATGCTAAGTGGGTAGTAAGCACCGCTGGATTAAGGCGTGGGCTGAGGGGGGCTGCAGCGCCCCAGGCCAGCTGAAAAATAGGCCCACAAGCGACATGGGGGGAAATATTTTACGTCTATGTTATACACTTTTTGTTTTTGAAACTAAGTAAGCCTGCCAAAGCAAGGAAAGTTTCAATTTAATCGTAAATTTAAAAGACTTTTTTTTTACACATCTCATAGGCCACTTATCAAAGTTCAGGCCCACGAAATGCTTAATCCGGCTAAAATGCAGCTAAAATTTGGGAGCAAAGCAGACTAGTTTTTTTTTTGTCGCGGAAAATCTGGCTTAACTTCCATGGGACGCGAAAATGGACTTTTAACAGTCTTGAACACGGCCGACGGAACTTTCCGCCGTTTTCATACTAGAGACAGACATATTAATTTAATAACAACTTTCAAATATCGATGAGGATAAACGTTGTTAATAATTATTTGACAATATACACCCCCGGGTACTTTCTGTCGGGTACTGGTGACAGTGCCACCAAACCGTGACCACTACTGGCATTTCTAGAGCCATTTTCGGTCGTTTGTAAACTACTTGGAACACATTATTAGATTAAATAGCTTACTTTACTACTGATCCAACGATTTCGATTTCCTTCTTCGATTATCTAGACAGGAGGAAACCTTTCCCTGTCAACTGATAAAGATCATTATGTTAACCTGAATACAAATGATCTAGAACGGAATGGCGAAAGGTAGATTTTATCCATGAGAGATTGAAATTACCGATGACAACTTGATTAAATGGCTAACCTGCAAAGTTTGAGCAAAGTTAGCGACGGGGGCCCTCACCGGTTCAGGTTATCCTCCAACGGGGGGGGGGGGGGGGGATGGGCTACACATTGGCACTTGGCCCTGTGGCGTATGATGCCGCTGTAGTTTAGCTTAGAGCCACAGTTCGTTCATGGATGGGGCATAAATTGAAGTGTCGAAAAGTCCGAGGTATCAGATTAAACAAGCTCGACAACAGAGGTTCGAAATTCATTTCGTAAAGAGCACATAATATTAAATAAATAATAATTGAATAATGTATTGGATTAGTCCGTAGTTTTGATCGCAAATTAATTAAAGAGACAACTGGATGTCAATGAAGGGTTCGACTCTCTTCAAAATGTCGAAAACAAAACACGACAATGACCTAGAACAAAATGTGGGAAAAAATGTTTTCATAGAACAAGAAGTCAACATTGGCATAATGTACTTAGACAGGAGGAATTATAAAATCGATAATCAACATTGGCACTCGAAAGCAAGTCAACACAACGAGTCCCTATACGAAGTCAACATGGTGAAAACAAGGATTAACGAAACGATAACAGCCTCGTCACAGAGATAATGGTCTTCTCAAAAGCAAGTCAACATGAATCATACATGAACTCAACATGGTGAAATATATTTCAACCAGAGGATCTAAGAAACGATTAATCAGCATCGTCACCCAAAAGCAGGTTCAGAAGGGTCCTATAAAAAGTCAACATGGTGAAATACTTTTCAACATGAGGATTAAAAAATTATTAATCAGCAATGTCACCCAAAAAGCAGGTCGAGAAGAGTCCTTTAAAAAGTCAACAAGGTGAAATATATTTCAACAAGAGGATTTAAGAAATGATACCTGCCTCCTCACAGAGGTAATTGCCATCCAATAGCAAGTCAACATATATGAGTCAACACTGCGAAATTACTTTTACTGTTAGACAGTGACAGATAGAAATTTAGTTATAACCGCAATGCAAAGAATGTAACACGTAAGATAATTTATAACATTCATGAGAACAACAACAACAAAAAGGTCAAACGACACCATGTTTATAGCATTTCATTTCATAGATATCTATTTACATCAACGATAGGAAGTATTACGCCACCTGTCAATAAATCAGGCATTGCACTGTTGTGATGTGATGAGAAGATTACAGAAAAGGTCAAAGTGTACCTCACCTTTTGCTATCCACCAACACCATAATATTAAACCCCGCCTCTTAATAAAGATTCAATTTTGTAGCGACATTTCAATGTACCTGACATAAACACAACCATACATAGAATGAAGCATATCACATTTACACGGTTGTGAACATATTTTAACAATTTTAAGAACTATTATTTTACTTTACGCCCTGCCTACTCGTTAATATCCATGATACGACCACTTAAAACAGTACGGATCATCTACTCATACTAGGCAACCATGTATAGTAACGGTACCATGCAGGGGGTGTAGCTATACAGTGTACAGAAGCTAGAAAAATATCCAGGCCATGATGTGATTCAATACTGTTAAATGGATGGTCCTCTCAAATCATGTCATTGCACGACACGCCTGCAAAGGTTTTTTATTGGGTGGGTTTCTTTTAAAAAGTAAAATAAAACCATGTGCTGGTTGGCTGATGGTCCTTGGTGTTCTTCGGCAGGCCATAGTGCCGATTAGGGCAATGCACCATCGAGTTTTATCCTAGATTCATCCATGTATGGTACCCATTCATTCATGTATGGTACCCATGGCCGATTAGGGCAACACACCATCGAATTAGCATAGCTTCATCCATGGTACCATGTATGGTACCATGGATGGTACCCATGCAACAAGGGATGTAGGTACACTGGTCGGTGGCGGTCAGCGGCTAGCCGGAACTACCGACCAGCAAGAGACAGAAATTACCGGCCGGCACTTGCCGACCTGTGTAACCGGTACGGTACTATTCTAATCCACAAATACAAAATGAATGTGATTAATATGATCAATTTTAATTTAAAAGACGTAACAATCGCCTGTCTGATTCGTGATTTGCAATAAAACATTTCTAAACTTCCAATAATACAGTATGTTATGGGAGGCCCAGCAATTTTATTCATGTTTTCAGTCACGACCAAAACAGATTTATCCAAATGTAGCTGTCCACAGTTACTTGAATCTAACACAAACACTAAATCCAATATCGTAAACAATGTGTCATGCAATTGATGAAACCATGTTATATACTTAGTGTTTGAAAACTCAAGCGTGTTTGAAAACATCAATCATTGACAGCTATGCTAGACCTATATATATATATATATATATATATATAGGCTATATTTTGAAACTATATTTTGAAACAAAAAGATACTACTTTGTAGTCACACAGTCCTGTTTTTAAGTTGATACAAAAATAACCCAGAGCAGGCAGTTATAGAGCAGGCAGTATAGGCTACAACTTCCAAGTTAACACTAGGCTAGCCTAACAATTCTACTTCTACTTATAACTTTGTTATACATAGGCAAGTTTTGGTAGATGTTTGTAGCCCGAGTGTTTGACATACAGCAGTAGCAGTGTATGGGCTACACTAATAATATGCACGTGCTGACATGAATGCATACATTCTGCATGCTTTCAGCACAGGAACTAAAAGCATCCCCTCCAGGATTTTGTTGCAGGCCAACTTGCTAACAAAATCGCTGAGATTAAACAAGCGAGTATTTAGCGTTGCTCTCTTGGCTGTTACCAAAACATTTTCTTCAACGAATTACTAGTTTTGTAAATTATAAAACCGCTCGAATATCAAAATCTCTTTATTGACGGTGCAAGTTTGTCTACATGGAACATTTTCGTTGACTTCAAAGGTATAAGCCAGCATTTAATGAATGAGAAAAATCTATCCCGTCCTCCAGTCAGAGGATTAGACTAAATAGCCAGCAAATATACAAATATAAACCATTCAGCAGCAGCATCTTCCAATATCCTGCATCCGACATCCGTTCATTCCCAGAGTTATTATCGTGCTTACAAGCTGATTCCAGTAATTTGGTATTTAAACCTGCCCACTCGTGGCTATAAATGAGTTGAAATTTTGAAGCAATACGAATGTGTTCCTAACATTTACAAACAAAACCTACTAATTAAGAAGCAAAATCGCAAATTTGATTTTCCACACCAACTCATTAAATAGTCAAGATGCATAACTATCAACTGTACTAACGATGACCAACTTGTATGTAACATGCATGGAGCTCATCCAATAATATTGTTTTTGAGTTATTGAATTTACAAACTTTTAATTACAGCGATATGAAATTTTATAGCGCTGTGAAAACGTACCTACTGATACGACCATACCAAGCAAGCGTGACGCAAACCGCAAGAATTTAAAGAGTTAAGCCTCGCCCGCTCATTAATATTCATGTCGTACATACCAAAATATAGATATCAGCTATACTCAGTACGACCGATGTATATATGTTATCACGTTTACCAGCTCAAGTGTCACATACATACGAGCACAGACTCACACATATATACGTATACATACACCCATACACCCCATACGTACACGTGGCGATTTGACTGCCCTGAGCCTTTGGCGACGTAACCGAAAACAGATCATACGTTGGGTTACTTAAAATATATAGTCTTCAGTAACAACTTAACTGGCAAACGGTTTCTGGCTCCCACTAGAAAAAGCACCGCAGAAAACCATGACACTGGATGAAGAGAATGGCGACCAATGACTTCATCACTTACCTTCCCTCATGAGTACATCTGATCACATGACCATGCAGTCTCTTGACTACAACTTAGATAGGTATAGAAACCATGAAAATTAATGTGTTGTGTCATAATTTTTAAATAATTCTACATTCTCTAACATTCAACATAAGATGGAAAAGGAGCCAGGAGGATCGATGGATTGGAGAACAGATATTCGGAGGATTTGTTTACTGCTAACCAAGACGCAATTATTGTTTGTTCGCCACCAACTTCATTAACGTCCTCATAGATAACTTGAAGTCTAAAAGCATCACACAACAACCGATGCCACAGGGTGCAAACTTTTAATATCGACCTTAGTATACACCACTATAAAATGGCAAATAAATAGCAAATGCATCCTCACTCGGACCATATCGATGTTTACCCACTTTTTACTTTGGATTACTCTCGGTGCCTCGGGGCATCTTTTGTTTCGAAGCATAAAATCAATCAATCGTACACAGGCGCGTGCACTAAAAACAACAAAAATACTGGTCGTCATCGGTGGTGGCAGCCTCTCTCCGTCTGCAAACCAGCCAGCTCATTTACCCTTCCCCTTCGACAGCGCCACGCCGGCGGCCACCAGTCCCCCGACGAGCAACGCGGCACCTCCGAAGGTCACTGCGGCTGCACCGCCCACCAGAGCCATGCCGAGCATACCCTCTACGGAAGTCGATGGATGGTAGCGGGGGAAGGAAGGGGGAAGGAAAAAATGGAGGGAAACTATCTTTAAAGCCTTCACGGGTTACGTTTTGTGGACATACAGTAGTAATCAAACGACATGCTGTGCTTTGAAACCTCGGAAGGAAACAAATTTCCGGGCGATCTTTGCATTTCAAACTGCCGAGGAAGACCCGTCGACCGCACGACCGGGAGAGGACGGGATGCCTCGGGGGAAATACGTCCGTACAACGGGTTCTCGAGAAGTAAAATTTGCAAGCTCGATTGCTGTTTTTAATTATTGTATTTTCCATGTGTTACTTCCGACCTCTTCTTGCATAGTTTATATTTTATATTGGAAAAACAGATCCCTGGCTTAGTCATGGAGAGATAGGTAGAGAAGGTTGCTGCTGTGTTTGAGCTATTTTATTTTTGTTTGGACTAAAAATTTCCTTTTTACGTGTTTTTGTCAAAAGAAATGTGTCGCATAGATGTAACCAAGCGGCACAGAAAGGAGCATACACCGACCTAGAAGAATGTCTTCATCACATATTTTGTTTTGAAAATGTTTTTTTGTTTTATCCATCCGGAAATACAATGGGCTAAACTAAAACATTGACGACATTATGGAGGACTATTCATGTTACCGACATTATAAACTCAAAGAGAATGTTTCAATTCCATAATCAGTAAATCGTAAAATCAGTCAAGTCAGTTACGTTCTTACGTTTGGAGGGAATTACTTTCAACTAGCCGCACTTTAGGGAAGTAACGTGGTCCCGTTTTTAGACAGCTGTAAGTTAACGAAACAGCAAGGGAGTGAGATAATAACGAAACAATGTCAAAAGTAATTCAAGAACGTCCACTTCAACACCGTTAACTAGAAAGTCTTCCCAGCTTCGTTAGAAACGATTCCACTCCAACTCCTATGGTCCCCTGACGTCATGCATGGCCGGATGCCACGATTTGTTAAGGTTACACACGTTGATTCAAGAAATTCAACTCTCCTTTGGGGATATCTGTTGACCATGCAACATGGATCATTTCATTAATATTCCCGGTATTGATTCACGTGCACTTGGCTTCTTGAACAGGCTTTTCTTGTCACAACTAACAATTCTACTCTGACCCCCGGGTCAATCTACTGGAACGAAACCACATAATTATTATCAATACAGGTATCACTTGCCACGAAAATGCGTCGACTCGGAGAAACACAGAGATTTCGTGTACCGGAAGATTCATAAAATAAGTCTTCAAGATGAAACACACACACACACACGTGAAATGGAATGCGGCGAGAAACGGCAAACTAAAGAATGATATTTTGTTTTTGGTAAGGGTGTATGTAAGAAACGGCGAAGGGCGGGGGAATGGGTGACATTTGGGAAGGTTTCCCCACGCTGGGAGACGACGTACATTCAAAGTGTTCCCCCGAGGCCCGCAAGTTATTTTCTTTTTGCAATTGCCGTCCCGGCAACGGCGAGACCTTCGACAAGAGCAGCAGCGCCACCAATCATCACCATGCTGACCAGCCTGTCTGAAAAAGTAAAGAATTGCAGGGATATGGGCTAGCTGTTAATGCAGGACTAAAAAGCAGGTCAATCGTGAGTAAGACTAGAGTTTTGTTAGCGTTACCTATGAAGTATGAATCCAGTTTTTGAGAAGTCTTTGTTTTGTCAGTGTTATCTATAAAGTATGAATCTAGTCTTTGAGAAGTCTTGGTTTTGTCAGTGTTATCTATGAAGTATGAATCTAGTTTTTGAGAAGTCTTGGTTTTGTCAGTGTTATCTATAAAGTATGAATCTAGTTTTTAAGAAGTCTTGGTTTTGTCAGTGTTATCTATGAAGTATGAATCTAGTTTTTGAGAAGTCTTGGTTTTGTCAGTGTTATCTATGAAGTATGAATCCAGTTTTTGAGAAGTCTTGGTTTTGTCAGTGTTATCTATAAAGTATGAATCTAGTTTTTGAGAAGTCTTGGTTTCGTCAGTGTTATCTATGAAGTATGAATCAAGTTTTTGAGAAGTCTTGGTTTTGTCAGTGTCATCTATGAAGTATGAATCTAGTTTTTGAGAAGTCTTTATTCCTTAGTGTTATCTACGAACTATGAATCTAGTCTTTGAGAAGACTTTATTAGTGTTATCTATGAAGTATGAATTAAGTTTTTGAGAAGATTTTTGTTAGTGTTATCTATGAAGTATGAATCTAGTCTTTGAGAAGACATTGTTCCTTAGTGTTATCTATGAGAAGACTTTGCATATTATTGTTATCTATGAAATATGAATCTAGATTTGAGAAGTCTTTGTTGTTGGCGTTACCTACAGTTATGAAGTATGAATCTAGTTTTTGAAAAGCCGGTCTATGTTAGTGTTATCTTAGAGTTATTGACCCGACGGCATCATCGGAATCAATTTCATAAACATGGCTTCTCACAGTTTCACTCTACTATGACCCTTTTGCAACAAACCTCCGGGGGGTTGAGACGCTACGTACACAAGTTTGTGATAAGCCAACTGAGGGGACACCCTCGGTCGTTTATTCACGACCAGAGAAGAAGGAAAAACATGTACCATTACTATCAGACGCCATCATTTCCGTGACGACTAGAAGTCGTTCCATCTCACCAGACAGTACGTGCCCTGATCATACAACGAAAATGTCTTTTTTTCATCCTTTCATCCATGAGCATATCGACTACGTACGAAGTATGATGACTTTGTCAGAACCCCAGACATAATATACCTTTAATGAAAGGAGACTTTTCCAGGGTTATTCGTAACCATGAACTTCTGACTTACCTTTATTCATCTTTTTCTTTATCAGAGCTTCTAAATCTTTAGCTTGGTGGTTGCTTGGTTCAATTTGTAGTAGTCCCTTCACAAATTGAAGAGCTTTTGTGTAATTCTGAAGAAAAAAAACATGAAAAACTTAGGTTCTTCCATGTCGAAGTTGGATTCCACATTCCACAGGGGAACGGTAGGACTCGAGAGATTCCCCATTCTATAGAACATAGGTCTACATTATTAGAATCAAGAGATTCCACACTCTATAGAATATAAGAAGACTACAGTATTAGAATCAAGATATTCCACATTCTATAGAACATAGGTCTACATCTACATAGGTCTGAACTTGAACATAGCTACTGCCAGTACTACTGTAGGTTAAACCATGTAAGAGGCATAGTACTACTGACACACGAACAGAAATAGGCAACAAGGAACTGATTTTCTCCTCTTGACAAGGTAAGATACCATACTGGCAAGTCCTCTAGGTCTCAAATGCTACACCCTCGCCAACTCAGGTAAACCCTGGCGACCCAGTCACGGACTCACCAACAGGTCAAGTTCCTTCCACGATACAGTAACTACCGTTCGTCCCTAAAAGCTAACTTCTTTATGTATTATTACACCTAGACAAGTTCACAAATGGATCTGACCTTAGGCTAGTAGAGTGTATGGTATATGTAGTATAAATGGTTCAGTGCGGCCGTTAGTTGAAAATTTGCCGATTTAAATCCAAACAGGGGATATCCAAATATATCAGTCACATGATTCATTTCACATAATGCCCATTAATTACACTTCAGACTTTTTCCTGAATTGTAACAAAGTTTCATTAATTTTACACAAAAAAATGCCCACATCTCAATATCAACAGCGCAGAGAAATCACAGAGATGTCAAGGTGAACACACAACAAAGTTCACTTTCGGCATCAAATATCCTCGCTGACCTTTACGGCCAACTTACCTTCAGTCTGAAATGGCCCACCCCCAAGTAGAATAGACAATCCCGTTGTGTCAGTTGGTTTCCACCCTGGAGCAACTCCTCCATCAAGATGACCCCCTTCTTGATATCGTTCGTGTACGGGCTTCGGACTAAACACCACGCGTATTCAAACTGTGTCCTTGCAGAAACCTTCCCTCTCGCGAGCTCTGCATTGTAAGTGCTTTCAAATTTCTGAAATGATGATGAAAAATAGGAAACATTGAGATGTGCAGATGTCCTGTTAAAGATGAAGCTGTATGCTGGCAGATGAAAGATGTAGAGGTATAGTACATGGTTGGTTAAAGATGTAGAGGTATAGTACATGGTTGGTGAAAGATGTAGAGG
>JAODAG010342285.1:0-20777 GCA_027574785.1 Orphnurgus asper
AATACCCGAGCAACGTTCCTGTCTGAGTGCATCTAGTAAAATTTCGTGGAAACCTTGAAGGGTTTCAACCGTTTCTCGATCGTTGACAGGTAAATCTTTCAGATTTTGAGTCCTTTATTGGCAATGATCGGTTGGTCGGGAAAAAGGTTTGACAGCGGAGTGGGTGCTCCGCTAACAAATGTCAGTGTTTTAATGGAGCATGTTTTAACTGGTGGGATTTCACATGAGGTATGTCTAGATTAGGCGGTCTTTTAGAAAGAGTTTTGTTTGTGAGGTACCGGTATTGCTTTCGATATTCGAATAAAACGCCGTTAGTGGCGGTAGCAATTTGTTCTTTCTTATAGTTTCGAAGCAGAGGTTTCTCCAATTCTCCAAATGTTCGTTTTACTGATCCTATTTTCGTTTTACTGATCCTATTTTCAATTTTACTGATCCTATTTTCGGCACTGGTAGGGGTCATTATCATACAGTAGGATCAGTTTATATAATTAAAGTCATAAAGAATCGACCGAAAGAGAGAGTTTTGGGGGCAAGGCTCGGTTGGATACCGTACAGTTGTATTACGTACTGTTGTCCGTATGATGGTCGAAACGGTAGTATACTAGTGATAGTCGGGTCTATATATTTGCACGTAAGGTTTGGGCGCAAATGAGAATTTTGAAAGTCGCATGACACGAATTGTATTGAACTGGACAATTTTAGTTATCAGAGAAAAAATGAATATAGTCATTTCACTTGACTAGAACTTGAATATGCAAACTCGACTAGTTGGAAAACTGGCAAGAATGAGATATCAGAAATTCCAACTGGTAGCTCTGATTTTCCAACTATCATCGTCAGTTTGACCAACTGTGAGACACCACCATACCCCATATACCCAATTTACTACTTATATGGTACCGTAGTTTAGACCGTGAGAACTTTAATTTGAATTATTTCTGTTTGGGTGAAGAGGCTGGTAAGGGACATTCTGTCCAAGGGAAGTTCCACGGAGGGTGGCCTAGCCCTCCCCACCTAACAAGTAGGATTCCCACAACATGGGCTATATTATATTGTGCCACCCTTGAAATGTTGCTCCGCAAACAGGGTTCGATGTTCTAGATCGCACTCCAAGTTCTGGACAAAAGAATCCCTTTCAATGTTTGAATGAAAGTGGCCTTTTTTTAATTTGAGGTCTTTCAATCAAGGCGGAAAAAATGATACGGCGTAGCTACGGGGAAAGGTGAATTTCCCACCCCTTGACAGAAATCTGAGAAGCAGTTACAAATTTCCCGTGGCGAAAGATATAGTAGGCTACGATACCAACATCACTTCTCAAAATAAATATACTGGAAAGGTATTACTTTAATGTCTATAAACACTCGTCTATCTTCATCTACGGTTGTGGAGAATTAATTCAAGCGACCCGGCGAGAGCTGTAAACAAACACGTCTTGAGTATTACACCCGCAGGTCGTACAGCTCGGTCTAGGATACAGTTTGTGCACATTCCAGCATAGCGGCTTTAATTAATGCATGAAACGGGACACCGTTCGAAATATAGAGACCTGTCAAGTTTCAATACCATTTCAATAGTGACACACCTTCCTTTAGTCGACAATATTACGCGCTTTCGTCTATCTCAACTGTATATACTTAGGCATACACTATTGGCCTACTAGTGTATATATGCCCCCCCCCCCCCAATTAGCACTGAAAAGTCCTGGATCCGTCCAAGTTGTTCAGACTCCCCTGCCCTTAACCAACCGTTCGTGCCAGGCTCCACGGCCCTGTCTTAATGTGCTGTGAAGTGATTTATTGTGCCAGGGATGTGTTATTTAGGTAACAGTCCTGCTTCCACGTTCTATTCCCCTCCGCACAAATTAATTGCAGTGGTAAGGGCGGCAATTACGGTACCGTAGCAACAACAACATTTTAAAAAGGGTAAGCCTAAGTGAAAACAACATAGACCAAAATGTGAACAGGGCAGCTGAAAAATAAGTGAAACAAAACCGCAAACGGTAATTGAAAACAAATAAAAACAAAACGTACAAAGTATGAATTAAAAAATGAAAATAAAGAAAATAAACTAAAGCATGAAATGCAAATATTCGTATAACAAATTGAAACGAACAGAGCGAACTCAAAACCAAACACAAAGAAATCTATGATCGAGGGCGTCATTTCAAAAATATATTCGCACAAAACAAAATTGAAAGGAAATTAAAAAGTAAAACGCTCGACGAAGCAGACAAGTCACTGCGAAAGGGAACTTAATTCTCGTCAAAGCACTGCACATCACCTACATGCACGTGGCTAAGAGCGTTAAAGGGGAAAGGTGAAAAACCACCCCCGCAAAACCAGGCTTCCAGGACCCACATCAATAGTAAACAAATATAATAATTATAAAAAAAAAAGATATTACGCCCCTCCCCCATGTGCCATTTGTACCACGTTGTATAATTGCTATATTATGCTATATACAACATGGGCAAGATATATAAGGACTCTTGTAGGATCCATAAGCAAATACCGATTGGGTCTGGTGGGAGGACGGTTGCAATACATAAAGTTGTGATACATAAATAGCATACATACTTACTACCAGGGAGCTGCCACTAGTGGCAGCTCCCTGCTACTACACTTTAATATGTTTATGTAACATGGCGTGCATGCTATGATATGTTAATTTATTACTTGTCCAATTCCGACGTGCAATGTAAAATAATTTATCATAAAGGAGGGCTCCTAAACCAATAAACAGAGATTTTGTAAACCAGCGCGCACGAAGGACGTACTACTAACCAGTTGTTAGTGTTAGAGCAGACGACAGCTAGTTCGAGATAGGATAGCCCCGTGTAGAACCGTCCCATGCAAACAACGTGCCAGAGTGCCCAGACGCCATTTAGTATTTACTGCTAATAGTAATAACTAATAATACTATTATAGCCAAGCGCGCGTGCGGCGCTTAGATTTAAAACAGGGATGATAACTCCCTCCCTGCTCAGAAGACCTCGTGGACCTTTCCTGAGTTAGCCTAGTAGTATACACTTAGAGTAAGACCTTTCGTTAACCATGTTCATCTTGGCAGATTGCGAAGTGGGGGAAAAAACTTGTTAACGAATTCAATAATTTAACTTGGTTAGGACCAACTAGGCGAGGCATAACGTAACGTTAGGCTAAGCCTGCGTTTGTTATACGGCCCAGGCCGCGCTTCGAGTGGGCCGGTGGGTTATGGTACATTACACCTCAACTTACACAAAGGCTCACGTCCTACGCCATTGGCGCTGCGCGCCACCCTCTCAAGTCGTCATGCCGTAAATTAATGTAACATTAGGCGTTGATTAAGCCTTTGATTTTCAAGTTCAACTTCAGTTCAAGGACTATAGACTGTTAACAACATTAACTAACATTAGGACTATAACACTGTATAAGCTAGTCCTTGAACTGAAAATCGACTAGCTTAGTCACTCATAGTGTTAACCAATCCTAGTTACGGACTATTACTAGCGAGCACAAGGTGGGTGGTACTGGCTATATTGATCACTGGGTATACGTACAAGGCTAATCATGGTCAATACGGCCCAACCATCGATTAGCCTTCTTCATGTGCATGATTTCGTTGAAGTCCTCCAAAGAATATGAGGATTTTTGTACCGAGAAACTACAAATTTCCAAATGATATGATTGGCAGTTAAAAGCTTAAATTATATTTCACATACACCTGTATATGTAACATAAAACTGTATTAGTTTGTATTATTCAGTAACTTATATTTCATTTCCCTCGCTTCCCATGTTGCAACAGTGGAATAAGTCATATCTGTAAGATGTCATGACTTCATCGTAAGAATATGAGCTTGCCAGCCACAGCAAAAGTGATAAATGAGGTAAGATCATACTCTGTCCTGTATGTCTAAAATGATGTACTATATATGATTTATTTATAGTAATTTAGAAATGCAAGGCAGGTAATGGCCTCAGTGAACCTTTGACCCATTGACTTGTTAAAGGTTAATATTTAAAGCCTGTTGATTCCACTCTACTGCTTTGCAATATGCATAGTATCAGTGGCATAATTAACTAGATGACTTCCATGATGGAGGAGCATGAACCCCCTTGGGGGGGAGGGGTCGAAGGAACCTGCCTGGTGTGGTTTATTTTCATTTTCCTCTCGTAAATCTGCCCCTGGTATCCTGCCAAGAAATTATTTCATGACATTTAAATTACGACGAAATGGTAAACTTGTTGCCAACAAGCATTTGCCAACTTATAAATAGTGAATGTGTCATTACTAATGTACCTGTAAAATTCTCTGAATTTCCGTATCACGCATGGTTCAATATTTCAATATTTAATTTAGTTTACCACAGAAATTCTGTGAAATTATTACCACTATTATCACCCACTTTAAATTAACCACCCACGCTAATTGCCTGATTATAAAGTTCAGCATCGCAAGGTCAGTTGCTTTGATAGCGTGCTGTATTATTTTTCAGATACATTGTATTACGAATTGCATTTTATGTTAATAGTCACAAAAACTATTTTGAATATTTCAGATTCTTTGGAATCTTACTTTGAGACAGAGATCACTCAGGGTTGAAGAGAAGTTTATTGCTATTCATGTATCTGCTTGGAGGGAACTTGGAGTTGAGTCCTTTGATGTGTACTGTCTGAAAGGTACTTTTAAATTCAAATTGATGTTCTCAATTTCAACCAAGCAAATTTTTGAAACTATATGTATTTTAATCATTGCAGTAACGTATGGTTACACAATCTGCCATAATGGTCCGTTAATGCTCTCTATATTATGTTGAGCATTAACCAGTCACGATTTTCCTTACCCAGGTGCAGTAAGTAAATACTTTCTGGTTGAAAAGAGGACACTTGCAATTTATCTACCAGTTGTCTACTAGATTGTTGTGCTCTCAATAAGACCATCAATCCTACTTACATAGCTGCCTACGTTAAGAAATTTGAAACGTAATTAGTATTAGTATTAGTATTAATCCTCCTGGCGCTAGGGCATTAAACATGTCACCCGAGCGACCTGGCGAGAGCAGTAACAAACACGTCTTGATTGGTTCACGCGGAGCTCTGCTGTTTACCCCAGGGGTAAAGGGTTGAAGTTGAAAGTTAAGATTGAAAAAAAGTGATGCAAATAAGTTCTATTTCCCTTATTGTGATAGTCTTAGAACGCATAATTACAGTATGTAAGAAAAATATCAAACATGGGAAGCAATGCCATGCGTTACATGTAATGAACAGAACAGAATATAGGATACGTACATGAGTAGTTAGCAGATAGGCTATAGTATCTACTGTACATACACATTTGCATGCACTATATTTGAGGTGGTCTGAATTAGCACCACACCTAAAAATCTCTAGCTCCACAGCAGCAGCAAATATAAGTTGTTGTTATTATGGTTGTACATAGTAATAATAGGGTGGATTGTACATATTCTTTTTGGGGCTGAGTATTGCTTTTGTCAACTGTTTTCATAATTGAGTTAGAGAACCTAACTGTTTTATAATATCAATATAGAACCATTTCCCTTCCTTTCTCTTGTAAGTTGGTTATCTTGTTTCGTTGTTTGTTTTTCACACAGGATTTGCAGAAGAGTTTAACATCCAGGATTTTCTACAAGGTAGTGAATACCGATTCGTTTGTTCATTTGAAATGCTATTCACTTGTTTCTGACATTGCCTTCAACATTCTAGTGTTGTAATGACTCCAGACTTGATTGTAGTAAGACTAGAATCGACTAGTTTCTCTATCTGCAAATCTTGTGACTCGACTCCAGTCACAAGACACAATTAAGGTTAATACAAGTCTAAAATTCCCAATGCTATGATAACATATGAGATTAGGACAGGGAATAAGATAAAATACTGACTTTCTCCACTACATTATTAAGTAAGTAATATGCTTATAGTACCATTCAGTTTTAGTACGTGTATGTATCTATCTACCTATCACAATGAGTAACCCAAAGGACTCTAGATCACTCATAAACAGAAATAGTTAGTATCAGTTCTACTTGTTATATTTTTATATCAACACAACTCTATGATATGACAACTATGGTACAGATCTAGCAACTGCTAAAGAGTTGTGGAAAGGTGATTTAATTTTGACGATTTCATTATTAATTACGTTGTTTTTTGTTCTCATTTATAGGACCCACAGAGCATCTGGTCCAGATACTTACAGAAGGTAATGCCAGGTCACAATGTTTGATACATGTTGGTGCCAATAACCAGTTCCTCATTCGTCCTGATGACGCTGGATTTGGCTTAACTCATCAGGTGGAACAGAGAAAGAGCAGTACATCTGACAACTGCTTTGAGATTTACCTAAAAGTGAGTAATCATTTTGTTATTTTTTTTAATGGCAGTTCTAGAAATTGCTTACATTTTCACAAATATCGTGTAACTAGAACCAAAGTTTGTTCCAGTTTGTAATTTTTGGAGTTATTCAAATTTATGAATTGTGTGTCAGTATCCAGGATTGTGTGGTGTCCAGGATTGTGTAGGTTTACCGTACATGCATGCAAATCATAAAGTCGTAGCTGCCCATGGACAGTCAAACGATGTGAGAAAGGAGACTAAGGAAGGCCCTGTTGCATTGGGCAACATTGTCGTTCCTACATTTTAAATCATATTTGTTCATTTATTTTTAGGTCCATAGTGAAGAAGAGAGTACAGATGCTGTACTTCTGGATACAGAACTAGAGCAACAGCTGTTAAGATTCAAGTTAACTCATCCTGATGTAAGATTTCATTATTGTTGTTGAGGGGGGTGGGCTTGCTACTGTTTAAAGATGGTGACCATACAAGTGACTGATTTACCTTTTTATGATCTGTTGTATGCTAATTAAAATTCATTGCACCAAATTTGCTGTTCAACTTGGGAGATTCATACCTCAAAGAATGCATCTGCAAAGTGATTAATATTCAGCACAATTATTTTGTCCACAATTTCAATATTCAATATCTTCACAAGTTAGTACACAACTACTCTGAATTCAGCAGTATTGTATTTGATGACTGAGATTGCTAGTGATAATATCCTACCAAAAATTTGTTGCTTTATCACACGTCTAAATGAAAAGCAGGTTGTACCTGCATCCTATCCTGGGATGTAGTGGTAATCTAGATGGCGGCAGTCGGCCTTAGCCGGCACTCGATATTAACGACCAGCACAAGAGTGAAATCAATACCTTACCGACCCGGCATTCTACAACCTTTGCAACCAGTATTGTATCTATAATTATATCCTTCCGGCTATTAAAGACCAGGCTAATTATACCGCGGAGTTTAGAATGGACTCTACATCACCACAATTTGCAGCCAGTACATGTGTGCTGGGATTGCAGGCACGCTAAGCTTTATAAACATCCACGTGTAAACAAACATGAAAATGGTGTTGGGAAGAATTCATTTCAGGTGGTATCCTTCCCTGAATGTTATTTTGAAGTTTTGAACATAAAGAAATATCACTTGATTATGTCAGGCCAGTTTCGAATGAGTTTGGCATGACAATAGTAGCAAGCTTCATTGAATTATTATATGCGCCAGGATTGTTTACAACAAAGTACTCAAAACATTCCAACACATGTTGTTTTACTGGCATTGGCATTGCATGAAAATATGGGATCGGTTCAGCCGATATTGCTACTGAAACATCGGATCGGCTAGGTAATAACCATATTGGTCAACCCATAGTTTTATTGTTGTTTCCTGACTTTTCCCAACGATATATGTTGTAAGTTGTAAAACCACCAAAGTATGTAAACAAGTTTGATACAAGCAAGCCTATGTGTTGTACATGACTTCTGTGTGTTGCACAATTCGTTTCCAGAGTCTGGCTGTAGCTCCTTACTTAAGTGAGTGACAAGTCAAGAATTATAAATTTCATGCACTGTATGTTCAAAACACAGGTCTCTGTTGATTCACATATACTTTATGTAAATAATAAATATTCTGTAAATCTCAGGATAGATGTATGTAATTGATCACATGGATTTTTTTTGATAGTTATTTGATTTATGGATTACAGTAATTTTCGTTTGTAACATCGTTTTTCACAGTCAAACTCAAAGTTAAAGAATTGTTCAACATACCCTACCACACATTTATCTACAAATGAAGTAGATATCGAGATTGGGGTGCCTATTATCAGTTCTGGCTACTAGTAGGAATGTTACTAAGCCTAACACAGTCCTCATAGAAGCAGATGGAACCTAGGTCACCTTGCCCTAATAGTTCTACTTCAAATGTTTCAAAAATATTGCCATTTTGCATCTAAGAACCATTATTTATACCAAAATATGATTTGCAACTGAGACGTCCACACCTCCCCTTTTGATTCCCCCGAACCCCAGGACAGAGAGTGGAATAAAGAGCCAGCACTTCACAAATATCATCCAACATCTTAATTGGTTTCTTTTCTTTTTGACAGGTCTCTCTTTCTTTAGAGTTTGGATCAGGATCTAAGAAGAGACAGAGAAGCTTGCCGTGAGTTAATAGATAATTCTACTTTGTCTTTAAGACTACCTGTTAAGCAGTTATTAAAGTTTGAAGTTCATATCAAACATTGAACCGAGAAACATAGAACATAGAATTAATTTAGCCCAAGCATTAGGGTGGTTATGCATAAAAAATAATTCAGCACCAAAGGAAGTTATAATGTCAAGAGAATTCCATGGGCAAATGTGATTATTGTAATGTTAAATTACGACTTTGGAAACAATATCGAGTGATGTTAATGTTTTACCAGCAAGGAAAAGAGTGAACTCAGGATTGCAGGTTTCTTATTCAACACATTTTTCAATTGCATTTACATTTGACAAATGGACCTGCATTGGTAACTGATACCAAACTGGAACTATCTGCTAAGGTTGAGTACACTCAAAGGTCAGATGTCTCTTTAGTATGTCAATGTTTGTAGGGGGTTGGAGGAGGAGAGACTGTAAATGTGGGATAAAGCTCAACTATATTCGAAAAAGTTTAGCCTAACCTTGGTTATTGGCAATCCTTTCTAACTTTGAATTATTTTTCATTTTGTTGGTAACTACTTCCTCCCCATTTCGATTATTTCAGATCTCTGCCACACTGCGACGTCATTAATGTTGGCGAGGTACATATTTCACAAGCAGCAGACAACTATCTGTAAGTCTGTAAGAGTTGATATTCAGATAGCAAGTTGCTATTTCGATATTGGCTGTTGCAGCATAGGCAGTATTCAGATAACTATGTAGCGGAGTGTTGCCATGCAGATAGCTGTATAGCAGAGTTGCTACTCCGATATCTGCATAGCAGAGTTGCTATTCAGATAGCTGAATAGCAGAGTTGCTGTTCATATAGCTGTATGCTATACAGTTCCTATTCAGATGGCTGTACAGCAGATGCTAATTGTATTAATCTACTCGGAGGGAGAGACACATGCAATTTATTGTTGCACAAAGTATTTCGTTTTTGGATGCAGGTCAAACTAGGTACGAGCTAAAAGCTTTCAAGCTGCATGCACAGTTTCACTTGTGTTCTGACCCATGTTAGCATATATACTCACTCTCTGGGGGGGGGGGGACAGTGAGTGTTATTCTATGGAAACTCTGCAAAAGGAAATTACCAACCAAGTAGATGTATCAAAGTATTTATGTTGTAAATTTCATCACAAAAGCAATATATGAAATTAGAACTTGATGTCATGGCTGTGCAGCAGAGACAATATTCAGATAGCTATATAGCAGAGTGCTGCCATTCAGATAGGTGTATAGCAGAGTTTCTACTCGGTTGTTCATCGGGGCTTTTTTTTATACATTTGCCTCATGTTAGGGGTTTTATTGTTTCTGCCCTGAAAGTTAATAAATATCACTAAAATACTAACACAAAATCAAACTATTGAATATGCAGGGCAACCTTTTAATTCTTTCACCTGATCGATCCTCATGGATACGCACAATGTAACATCTATTGCAGCCCTTATTGCATATGCTTGATGTAGTGTTGTGAGCATTTACAGACCCTGCGAAGCGTGTGTAACTTAATTCTCTTTGTTATGTACTTTCTGTGTTAGTCTTATTTAAATTGTATTATACCGAACACATTTAAAATTCCCCTTTTGTCAAAATCATCTAGATCAAAGGAAGAGCTAACAAGGTCAAAGGTCATTGGTGTTCAAGTTGGACAAGCAGTAAATATGACCAATTCCATGGACCCTTCAACTGCCATATGCTGTCAGATTGGTTGTTTGCTGTATACATCCAGCCATGAATCTGTAGCTGGCCCAACTCGGAATACCGTCCAAATATCCTTTACAATTGGCAATAGGCAACAGCGGTTATTTCCTGCAATACATGCCAGCTAGCATGTTGTTCAGAAGCATAAATAGTCATAAAATTGTTGATTCCTATAATGTGCTGCAGACTAGCTGATTTTGATGGTTAAATATTTTGCAAACTATGTTCCACCTGGATTTACATTTGATGATGCATTAAGAAAATGCTTCTACTCCCCCTGTCGAATGTTCCCTTGACAGACTGGACCTCGGCGTGTGGCTGTCCAGAGGGACACCAACAATTATGGATCAGTATCGGGTGTGAATTTGTACTTGGACCAGTCAGTGACATGAGTATGTTTAAAGACCTATTTTCCACAAATTCATTCCAGATTGAATTCAACTCTCTGGGACAATATGTTAAATATCTTCAATATTATTTTTCAATTTATTGTTCTTATTCATCCATGGCAAATTCTCTTCAGTATTCTTTTCCAGCTAGTATTTAACTTAAGATAATTTCTCAATTGATAGAGTTGCCCGTGAAATCCTAATTGCTTTATTGGTCTAATTAGTTGTTTGGCAATTAAATTTCAAATTCAGTAATATCATATTTGTTGACAATTTATTGCATGCTGCCAGGTGAAAGCGGTATTCACAATTAAGCTTAAATGGACTTAATCAATGGTTTGTCACAGGAAAAATGCCTACTTTTCAATGTATAATTTGTGACTTGCGCACATCCTTCAATAATGGACGAGATGTCTTGTTGTAAAGTTTAATTATCCAATAAACATTTTACCCTTATAGTTGTTCCCCTATGATCTTCTTAACTATTTGCACAGAATCCATCTATCTGACTATTAATTACACCTCTTCCTTTTGGAATATGGCTCAACTAAAACCGGCCAAGTGCGAAGCATTTTGAGTTGAACGAGCTGTTGTATCAGTACTTAAAGCCTTATTCCGAGTTAGATGTAAAAAAATAAAACAGTACATTTAAGTTGGGGCGTTGTCAAGAATATCATAATAGAAAGATATGTCGTTAGTTATACAAGCTAGACAGCAATGAGAATTCTTTCTCCAAAAACTTGTTTTGAGTTTGTGGGCATCATTGAATCAATCAAAATGCAGTAGTAAAGTTCTTTATAGTTGAGGAGAAAAAAACCCTTAACCAAATACCAAGGACAATTACTTATAAGCTCAACCTATATATAAAATAGATATATATATATGCATATATATATACACACTATGTTATGGGGCCCATTGGTTGTCATTCTGGGGGGGTTGTCATTCTATTATCGAGCCTCTATTTTATGACATGCAATTTATGGCAATATCAAAATTCAGGCATTTGGTTTAAAATACCAAGATTTGGGCAAACTTGACCTTGCCCCACACAAGAAATATTGGGCCCCTCTATAAGCCTATGGAGTAATAACCAATCGGGTCCGACTTGGGTTATACTCTCTACTACCAGGTTACGGTTACCAGTAATCATTTACTAGGCATGCAGTACTTACTATACTACTGTAGCCTATTATATTCATGCAGCTATGTATAAGGCATACGGTAACATGTTTGCATAGTGTACAAAACTAGGGGACCAAATAAGATTTGGGTTCATTGTGATGTATTCGTGACCTGTGTTGAACAGTAACAAAAGTGTCACCCAAGCAGTCTACGAGCTTCCAAACTAGATCTCCGTAGAATGGCCTATTATTGACAGGTAGAAAATATGTAATGTTGGACAGCAAATAGAAAGTACACATCTTTGCAGGCAGAAAGGGTCAAGGTCATCCAGTCAATAATGGTACGTAAATGTTAAATAAATTATAGAATCTGGTCAGGAGTTCAGCAAGTTTATGTTTGTATCAATTGTAAGTGCATTTGTGAGTAATTTTTGATTAAATAAAAATAAATAATTTCATTACAGAAGTTTCTTTATTTTCACTAAGTAAGAACAGTTATCATTGAAAGCCTGACAGTCTGTGCTCATGCACACTACTTTTATGCATCTCAAGTTTATTCTCTTTTTAAACTAGTGCGACGGTATTGTGGTGTTATTCACTGACAGGTAGTAATTTCAGAACCGGGTTCGCTCACCTCAGTTTGTTCCTGGCTAACCCATAGAAACTCTATAATTTATATTCATATTTTCAATTTATATTCATTATGTTTTTTTAACTGCCTGTCATACCCTCCTGGCGATTCTGTTAATATTAGCCGGATGTGTGTCGAAATGGATTTGCATGCAATGCCGGTCCGTCAGTGGGTTTTAGTATTATGTCGAGTAATTCCTATCTGTATGATCTTCTCTTTCGTAAATGATGCTTCCCTTATGATCACAAATTCATCAAACAAATTTTTGGTAGGTCAAGTAATAGATTATGTCCTCTATATGGTGAAAGTTTCAATTGTAGCAAACTTTTTGACATTCAAAATTTTATGTCATCGAGTCTTTCTTTCTTGACCTAATTTCCACATATTCAAATACTGCATTGTCCACAGATTTATGTCAGTGTGGAGGCTATTTTAATGAAGTTAAATGGAACATATAGAACTTTAAAGCAAAGTACAATGCTGCATTCACTTCACATGTCTGTCGGATGGTATAGTCCCGGGAGAAAGGTGGAATGGATGGTTGCATACCTGCCTCATAATTAACTGTGAACATGGTCGAAAAGAGGAGACTTGTTATAGCCTGATGTTCTTCTAAAATCATTGTTACTTTTGCCTTTGCTGTACCATCATTGTACCAGCAAATATTACAACCTTTAGCAGTTCCTTACGTATTCATGCATGGCACAGGAGGAATGCCATTGTTCTCGAAAGATGAGGTCACGGCAAACCTAAAACAGCAGTTGAGACAAATTTTAAATCTGGAAGCCGTCGGGCTTAAATCAGAAGACATTGTAGACGACGAACAATCTCCAGGTAGGCCTCCTTACTTTGCTGTTATCGTGCTATGATGGTGTGGGGAAGGGGAGGGAGACGACTAACAGACCTCTATGCTCACACAGCTACCTCTAGCTCATGTAACACACAAAGACATTTAGTGATTGCATGTCCAGCAGATGGCCCCTTGCTTATGGAGTTGCCTTCCAGTTTATCACCGATCACTAGACTCACTTGAACAGTTTAAGCAAGGTATCAGATCACTTCTTTGTTTTGACTACCGTGTTTCGCTTGTGTATACTGCACTCCTCCTGTAAAGTGCTTTGAACAACCTTTTGGTTGGATTCTGTGCAATATGAGGCTATTTATTGTTATGAAGGTGTGTAGACCCCTGGAGACCATTCTTTTTGAATATTATAGAATGAAGATACAAAACTTAAAAAGTTAACTGGATATAACCGCTGTCATGACTTCCTTTCTTTTGTATCCAGGGACGCTGATTCCAGATGTGTCTTTTACCGTTTCTGCTGCCAAGGGAAAAACACCCGCTGCAGCAAAGTGGCTGCAGAAAAGTTTGCCTCCTTTTACGCTGGTCCTCCACTTTGTCTGGCTTTCAGTTTGCAAAGGAAACTCTTCCTTCAAGTCAACAAATGGTGAGAGTATAACCTGCTAGTTTTTTTCTTTGCTCTCATCTATTGCATTACAAAGATGCAGCAGCATTGATAACTTGAAAAACATGACCTTACCTTGGTAGTATATGAGAAGTATGTCCTCACTGTTGACCTTTACCCCTATCATCATGTAATGGGTTCCAGGACATACTTGAAAATTACATGGAACTCTATATGCTTACTATATCATATGCACTATTTAAAGGTCATTGCATTGCAGTCTCCTTATGTTCAAATGGTCATATGTATGAAAGACCTTGACTTCCCTTTGTTGAGATACTTGTAATAATCCAATGACATTTTCCTCTGGAATGTCCTTAAAAAAGCTTTTAAATAGGCGTTGAGCCTGGCATGGAACATGATGCATGACTTCCTGTATCTGTCTCTTCCTTTAGAACATCCATTAAAGTTTTTGCCATCATTGACTTTTCAGATACATTATCCAGGGACTTACCCCATTACCTCTGGGACAATGCCAAAGTCTTAAAGAATAACATATCGGACCTATTGACATCAATTTTGGAGGTGATCTGTCCACAGAAAAGCATAAAACAAAAACAGGTACACTGATTAAATTAGCTATATTATTAACTTTGGGGTACATGGTAATCCAATTAGGGATTGTTTTCACTGTGCATTCCCCAGATTCCCACAGGGCTTTTACTAAATTAACTTCATTTCCCCCTATTCAACTTCAAAGTCATCTCCTGAACTAATATAATAGGAGGAAAGTGCATGATACAAGTTATACACCATTCTTAATTTAGGATGTAACGTTTGCCAATACAGTTTCTGTTACAATAAAATGAAACTATGCCCGCCATTTGGCTATACAACGTTTAAATGAAGGCGATACATAACGGGAAAGCACCGTCGCGTATACGCGAGTTCAACCTTAGACCCATATACGCGACGTTGGGAGTCAATGTGTGAAGGTTATGTGTTGAGGTGATGAGCTGATTATAGTGTTATTGGATAAAAATTGGCAAACATTGGTCAGAAGACATGACTTGCTTCTGATTATTATATTCTAATTAAAGGCTGTTCATGCAATAGCTAACATATACATTCAGATATGTCATCAGCCACATCCAACCCACTGCAGTGTTAAATGTGGTCCGCAATGTCCTTTAAAAGAGGCCTCAGTTTTACTAGAAAATCAATATGCTTTTACTACCTGCATTCCATGTTGTCAGTATTATAATGAACATATATTATTCATGAACGAGGGGCGCAGCCTAATGATATTTTGGCTAAAATCTGCTTGTCAACATGAAATATCAAGAACAAAATGCCTTGTTTGAGTTTATATTTGGTACAATTATGTTGCCCCCTATGATCCAGTCAAGAAGCCTATTGCTATTCCGTGCATGACTCCTGCTTATTAAATGAAAGGGCACTGCTTAATGTATGACATTACAGCTTGGAGCACATCACATTTTATTTTAATTGTGGATGGCTTGGAGGGAAGTAGTTTCGTAGAAGCCATGTTCTGGCGACGTAGCTGTACAGAGCAACGGTGTCACCGTAGTACTAATATAGCACGAATGGACCTCGATCTGCACAATGTAACTACATATTGGAGAGGTATCATTCTGCAGCACAATCGCGAGGCTTCGGATTTTATATGTCGTAGAATATTTTTCACGTTGATTTCGCCAATGTCGTAGCAGAGCTATGTAGGCTATATATTTAGTTTGTATTACTTATGGGGAATTTCTTGTCACACTATTAAATCTTAATTTCAAAACATACAAGACATACAGACAAGAGTATCAAACACTTTTTTCCTCAAGTTTCCAAAAAATAAAATCATAGGCATTTCAATCATGCATTTCTACTTGGATTGCAGCATACTCATTCATTTTTATTTCTTTATATTAACAGAGGGAAAACACGTATAAGAAAGCTGTTCCAACTGTTGTTGATGCTATCTCAACAATTATATGCAACAGTACTAATGAAATTTTCAGACGAAACTGCTTGGCTTACGCTGGTGTGAGTATATCATATATGTACCTGTGTTATGTAATGGACGGAACAGCACTGAAAGACGGTTACTTTGGTTTGAATGGTCTACATAATTCATTTGGGGAAATAATTTCCAGAGGTGGGGTAGATATCTATAGAGGTGGGGTAGATATCTATAGAGGTGGGGTAGATATCTTTAGAGGTAGGGTAGATATCTATAGAGGTGGGGTAGATATCTATAGAGGTGGGGTAGATATCTATAGAGGTGGGGTAGATATCTATAGAGGGCAAGATATCCTGTGAAACAATTACTACAAGTTAACTTTTGTACGTCTCATGTGATCTTAAGTCTATATTTTCAGGGGTATAAGGCAGCTTAGACTGTTGCATCAAAGTTAATTCACAGGGACAGATCTCAATTTCATTTTTCCTTTTAAGCTTTTTATTACCATGTTGGCCTCGATTATTGTGCAATGAAGTTTCTTTGGCATCCAAAGTTATTTATTTTTAGTCTACATTTCTGAGAAAATTATTATTTCACATTCAATGTTAACGATTAAAGAAACTTGATGCAACTATTCATGAACTATCGCTGTTCTAAATGCTCGTCTTTAATAATCCCCGATCTGTAATCCATTTACTCCTGTTTCAGGCCAGTAACACCCAAGAAATGGCTGAGTTTTTGACAGACAGCTTGACTTGTATAACTGAGGGAACGTTTCATTGTGGCAAAGACTTTACAGCTAGTTTTGTAAGTTTGAAAATGAAAAAAGGTACTTTATCTGAAATCCATGGAATTTATAACCCTACCACATCATCCGTTCTAGTGTACTTGTGCAATGATCTCTTCCACCCACACCCTGTCACACCTGCATTCAAGGTATGATAGTACTATATCTCTAAGGTGAAAATAATACTTTTAAAGCTAATAATTCCATGGATTGAGTAGTCTGTTTCTGCCTGCTGATCATTAGTCCACACGAATTACTTCCAAATTCCACCAAAGAAAGATCTGACTCACAGCTGCATGCATTCGAACATCGGAACAAAATATCAACACAGCTGGATACACGCTCATGTGGCTTTTGCACACAATTGCTGGGTAAATTGCATGGACATGTTGTCTAAATGCTATATTACTTAACCTCGGGTCTATCATTATAGAGCTCGCACACTTTGGATGGCTGGATGTTTTAAGGTTTAAAGAAGGTTAAAAGGGCTCAATCCACAAAGGATTGTTCTGTAATTTGGCAATTGATGGGATCTAAAGATTACTTCCCTGCTCATCTTTTTCATCTCTTTATTCAGGAAAATGTAGATCCAATCCCTTCCGAGGATCCTCTCCTTCAACTCTAGTGAAGAGAAATGTGGCGGGTTGCGCTGAAGAGGTACATTTGTTTTATTGCAGTACGTATCCCTTAAGTTAGTATTATTTTGCGTCGTCCTACTGGTAAGAGTTTAATGTTTACTTTATAATTCCTCAAGAAATATTCTACCTAAAGCAATATACCTAGAGTTATAAGAATAGTGAATACATACAGACAGATACTTTATTTTGTATTATTATTCAACATGGGTACCAGATTGCCCTTGCAGTCCAGTTATGATTGGGCAGTACCGAGTTATTTAATTGCCACTCGCCAACCCCAACTATGTCCGACCCCATCGCCTTACAACCCTTAACGTATATTACCTAGGTTTGCCATGGGGAGAGGGTGTTTCATGAAGACACCAATGGGGTACCATTAAGTGTTGTGCTGATATGGGTTCTAGCCGATATCTGATATATCAATCACAATTTCGGTATCGGCCCGATGTTTTTAAACGCCCATACAATTCTTCGATGCATTTATATCACAGGATATGTTTTACCCCTCTACAAAATAACGCTAACCCTAGTTGTGAAATGTATATTTGAAGTTAGGTATATGGGGTTGTCAGAGAATTTTAGTCCTTGTGAGGAAACTTTGTGTTGAAACTAACTTTTTTTTCTCTTTTCTGCAGTTGTGCTTACCTCTCGGTTGCTCATTGTTCGTCGTCACAACTCACTAGAAGAATTGTACCCGTTAAAATTATCCTGTTTGCTTCCCATAGAAGAATGCATTCCCCTAAGCAGTTTAAAGGAGGAGGTATGGCGAAGTAGTCAAAATTTCTTCAACTGTTTCTCGTAGCCACTTGAATGACTTTTTGTTGGAATGAAAAGTGTCAACGTACTGCTTAACCCCTGTTGCAACGATTGCGGTGTTTGGCAGTTAAGTTTCAGTATACAGGACAAACCTTTGTTGAGGCTGAATTTAGCTGTTAATTACAGGCTGATTATAGGGTTAATTATATGAAGCCACATGCATCTTTTAGTTTGGTTAAAGGCATATGGACATATATGTCTATCGGTTTTGGCACTGTTTACGCCCAAATCTTGACTTATTTTACTGTTATCTAATTGGCATTCTTCCAAACCCATTCCCTAGGCTTTCCCTAATCCCTATTCTTGTCTGCTTCTCATGCAGGTTATGAATTAATTTGCATAGCCAATTAAGAGAGTGACATCCAAGTTCCTGGGGGAAATGACCATAGGACATATTGTTGAGAGTATGTATCCATTATAGTTACATCTCTTCAATACCATCATCACGTTCTAGCGATTTCCTCATAAAGGTGTCTGTTTGATAACTATTTTGCATAAACATTTCCACTCTTAACAATTTACTGTACAGCCCGAGTAATTAGTTTGAGTTATGCTGGTCCATGGAGGTGGCTAATGAACTACTAATGGAGGAGTAGTAAGACAGAGAGGACTTTGTTGATGTCAGATTGTAGATAACAACCACAGATGTAATGAGAGGCAGAAACCGTATGGTAGATGAAGACGCATACATCAGAATGATTAAACAGTATTGACTGATGAACGGGGTAGAAATGTACAACCCAATCCCTTGCAGTTTTTATCCTGGGAAAGTATTAAATTAACTAAATTAAAACTAAGTATTAATCTTGCTGAAATATAGAGCTTAAGGGTAAAGTCCACTACAGAGACTTTATATAGCTTTGTTTTTGCCATGCTGCTACTAATTTTAGAAGATTTCATGTGATCCAGAAGCCATGCCAAGATTGGCATATTTTTGCTTCAGAGTTAGATTCCCATGACTTGATCATCAAACAATTTTGGTTAACAGTGTTTAGGTTTTCAAGATTGATAGGTGAACCTTTACAAAAGGAGATTTCTATGCAATTTAAAAGGCTGTTACTTCCCATACACTGTTTGTATATTAAAGAACATTACTCTCCTTCCAGCAATATATACACAAAAATAATGATAAAAGAGACATAATTTTCGCTTGCATAAAACCACAGTGGATGGAATTATACTATGCGAGGAGAATGATTGTATACTTGATACATGTAACATTTGTATGATTGGATCATGAGTGTTACATTTCAAAGTCTTGGACACAGGTCTTTCATGGTTGGCAGAGAGGGTAGATGATGTGGTGTGGTTGTAAAAATCTGCAGAGTGCAGTTACACTATCCTATTCGATACCATGTGTGCCAACAGTATAAATCTACTTCAATTCTCGTTACAATAATTGTGATGATTTTCTTCTTTTGTTCGGACTTTGCAAATCCGGGGCAAAAACCATTTCCATATGGAGAATGTTCTCCGCCCGCCCCGATGACCTGTCCACTGTTTGTAAAGTGGAGGATATATACTAACAAACTACAAAGTAAAACACTAAACTCGAAAATATTTAGATTAGTAATCGACAGTCAACTTTCATTTTCTCTGTGTCTACTTTGCGATTGGTCATTAGCTCCTCGAGTTTGTCCGCCGAAGACAAGGTCACAGTAACCACAAACTTATTACTTTGCTATGCAATTTTGATGATGCGTACCCATGCACTCTTCTGGAACCATTACACTCGGTGTGCTTTTCTTTGCCTTCTCGATGATGCCAAAGTCCTCCTTATCACTATCCATGCAAACTTTCGTTCACCAGGAAAATTTGCAAGCTTTGCATGTGTCTTTTAGAGGTGCCATGGAATCCAATATTGTCCTATTTCAGGCAATCCCTCAGTAACCAGATTTTCAATGGTGCCTTACCTTCGTCTTCTCATCTATTTGTATATATTTCATACAACACAATTGTTCAGCACTGGCGTAAAGTTTTTGTGGTGTGGATTATTTTTCCTTGTGTAATGTGACTCATACGTGGGAAATAATCGAATGTATTCTTTTAAAAACTGTCCTCTTCCTTGGTTTTGTTCACAGGTACATGTTTACCTCTTTTATCTAGTTCTGGCCTACCACACCTTTTGGCATGTTGCAATGCTTTATTAACAAATCCTTTAGTAGAAATTTTGTAGTGTCCTTAAAAAGAACGTCTTACACACAACAGTGCTTTTTTCATTTAACATAATAGTACACTCTGATGGTGGTTTTTTCTGCTTAGCCTCATGTTTGGTGTATCTCTTGAACACAGGTACCTGCTTGACAATTCCAACAACGAATGCCTTTTGACTGTCATAGCTCTCAAGGCTATAATATGTGCCTTTTGTTTTGATTGATCGTTTCGTAACAGTTTTTTTCTTGCATGTACAACTTTCTGCTGGCAATAGTTTTGCAGGAGCAATTGTGTTATTTATTCTTCTGTACCCCTTGTTCTTCTTTGGTGCCATTTGACATTTTGCCATTTGATGCTATCAAGGAGCATCAAGGAAGATTTCCTGTCTGCAATGGCATGCAATGAGCTTCTATTTTTCTTTAATATTGACTTCTACCAGTAGCCTGGTTGGCAGAAATTCTCTCATAAAACTCATAAAGTCAGTGACCCAGGACACCCTAATTCCTGCATTTAGTGTCCATTACCTCTTCTCCCAGTTGTACTCATTGTTGTTGACAGTGCCATCATCCTCAGTTGCACTGTCATCTGTGCCCATCGTTGCATATGGGCTCATAAAATGCCATGACATCC